>APFE030867519.1:136765-206770 GCA_000404065.3 Pinus taeda
CACGTGGAGGGGTGTACAAAATTTTTGGGGTATACATCTGGCTGAAACAAAGACCTCTAAATAATCATGCTCCACACCCAACATCGATCAATCCATAGTCGAGTTTCACATTGATATTTGGCCAAAATTTTACGCCAAAAGCAACGAGACATTCACCTCGCAAAAAAATCAACCATTAAAGACAAAGTCAAGAAGCTCTATTTAACCAGTTTCATTTACCCCATTGAGTACATTTGATGAGTTTCCATCCCTATCCTCATTAACAAAAAACATGGTACCATACATGTCTATGTTGGTTTTTGTGATCACAATGTAGCTTGTCTCAAATAAAATGACCCACTCCATTCATTAACCAAGTCATTAAGGCATGTGCAAGTCACATAGTCACCTCTCTCATAATTAAATTCTCTGGATACAACCAAATTCACATCGATCCTGTAGGGCAATATAAAATAACGTTTACCACACATTTGGGAACCTTTTCCTATCATGTTATGCCCTTTAGATTCCAAAATTCTAACATCACTTTTCAACGCACTATGTCCTATGTATTTCAAAATCTAGCCCAAATCATGATTTCCTTCCTTGATGATCATTCTACTTGCTCCAAGCATCACTATGCTCATTTAGAAAAGATTCACATTATCTTCCTCTGGTGCCACCAATAAAATATATATTTAAATCCCCTTAAATATGTAATTTTTTCCTATTAGACCTTTGTTGGGATTTATATTTTCCCAACATGGTATTAAGGTAGACTAATTAAAAGTTCAAGCCATTCTTGAATTTCTCCCACCTCAAACTTACCAGTAGATACAAATTATCCAAGGATAGGTCACTTTCCTTCACTAATTTATTCCGGGTTATGCAACCCAAGCAAATGGATTTCTTCATTTATTGTGTAAATACATCCCTTTCGATGAGATAATACTTCCGAATGATATTTTGATGGATTTAAGCAAGCCCTCTTTAATTTCCACCTCCTTGATCTCTCTCTTGATTTTAATTGCAATTTCATTTTTTATTTTTTTCCTTTTATTGGGTCATCACTAGTGTTTTAGTCTAGGAGGATGATGATAAGCAAGAATATATCATTCACCACATAAGTAGAACCTTATCCAAACTTGAATTTCGATATAAACACAATTAGAAACTTTCCATGAATGATGTATTATCCACTCAAAATATTGGCCACTTGATCCAAATTTAAGCATGAAGAAAATGAAATATAGAATGAAATAGAAACACAAATCTATAACTAAAATTAAAATCCAATTGATTAATCACAAAAACTAAAAATTGTTTACATGCAAAATGGAAACAAACTAGCTCGAGTGATGGCAGGTTATCTTTGAGAAGAGCTGTGACGACTATATGCCTTTTGAACTGTGTTACAATGAGGCTTAGTGGCCTATTTATTATTGAGAATTAATGGAAAACCATAAACATCCAAAAACCTCACCCTAGGAGATGAACCGCGAAAAGTCTGTGGGCCCTGTTGGGGTTAATTGGTACATCAATTTCCCGGGGTTGTAACTTTGGCATACGATATTCATTTGATGCATACAATATCTCATTAGAAATATATATCCAATAAATACAATTTTTTACTAGAAAACCCTATTGCAAGATTCAAGTTTTCCTGTTTAAAAAAAACGTTGTTTAGGGCCTCAAAATGTCTCTAGAATTTTAGGACCTGAAAAAATACCAAAAATATAAATTGTTCTAAAACTAAGGAAACTGAAAAAAACAATGGTGGGGTCCAATTGAATATGAGGTTGGCCACCAATATCCACCTAGATCAGTCCTCCATCCTTAGGAAGTTATGGTTTTCATTGTGTTGAGTGCCTCCATCAGATGGGGGAACTTCTGTTGAACTTGGTCCCTAGTAAGCCACTTTCCTTGATGCAAGAGTTGGCCAACTTTGACAACCTGATACTATTGGATGTTCCATTGGAAAGTGTTTTTGATCTGTGTGTCCACGATCTAATCAATTGTGGCATGTTCTATGCAATCTGGGTGGAGCTCTATTGGTGTTAGTTGTTCTACAATGTTTGATGTGTCCAATGATGGTGGAATGTATGGACAAAGGCAGTCCACATTGAACACTAGGTGAAGGCCAAGGAATGGGGGAATGTTCAGATCAAATGCATTATCTCCCACAAACTTGGCGATGGTGTAAGTCCCATATCAGAGTAGTTAGATCTTCCGATGGGCTCCAACAAGGTGTTCTTTCTGCAAATGCAACCAAAATTTGTCACCCACCTGAAACTTATTTTCCACTTGATGTTGATCATGTCATTGCTTGTACTTTGCATTAGACTTATCTAAGTTGTTGTGAAATTATTGGAGGATGTTTTGGATTCATTCAATAAACCTAGTTTTTTTATCAACCTAGAATTATACATGTGCATATTTTGTCTGTGTGGTCACATCACGCATGGAAACATCAATTAGACATAATGGTTGAAATCATAGACCCACTTTGAATGGACTACAACCGATCAAGTTAGGGAGAGATCTGTTATAACTATGTTGCACATAGGTAAGGCTCTCATCCCAGTTTCGAGGATGCTTGGATTTGTACATGCATAGTGTTCACACTATCATCCTGTTGATGACCTCCTTCTAGCCATCAATATGGGGATGGAAAGCAATCAAATTGGTAAGCTTGGTGTCCAATAATGTCCAAAGGCTTGACCATAATTTTCTAAGTAACATGCTATCCTGATTAGATATAATGGTATCCATGATCCCAAAATGTACCCACACTCGTTCAAAGAAACATTTGTCAATGTCCTCTTTTGTGATACTCTTCTTGCAAGCTGTCAATATAGCCATCTTAGAAAACATTTCTATGGCCAAAAATACGCAGTCATTACCTTGCTTGGTAGAAGAGAGGCTAGACACATAGTAGAGGGAGATGGATTCCCAAGGCTAGTTGGGAGTAGATAGAGGAGTGTATAGGTATTTCTTCTTAATGGTTAGCTTGGTGATGGCACAGGGAGTGCAAGATCTGATATATTTTCCAACATCCTATTGGAGTTTTGGCCAACAAAAATACTTCTGTATTATGGCCACAATTTTATCCACACTAAAGTGTCCTACGAACTGACTATAGTGTGCCCCCCAAATCAGCTTGGTACACTCGCTTGAAGGAACACAAAGGTGGCCAAGGTACCATAATAATGCATCCTAGAGGTGGAATTATGGAACTTTATTTCCATCCACTAGCATCTGGTATGAGGTGGTGAACTCTGGATCATTTTTTTTATATTTGCGGCCATACAAAGGTCTCATAGCCATAAGAGTTGACAATAGTAGTCAACACGACAATTAGGGGCTGACTAAGGCAATCAACAATAATATTGGTGCTTTCCTTCTTGTATTTAATGTTAAAGTGGAATTGTTGCAGATATGTCAACCACTTCTAATGGCCATCATTCTGCAACTTCCATTGTGTTTGTATAAACTGAATAGGTTAGTGATCTATGTGGATGACTGTCTCCTTCCCCGTAATTAAATGTTTCCATTGTCGGCAAGCTTTCATGATATAAAACATGTCTTTATCATAGGTGGGGTTTTCTTGAATTTTATCTGAAAGTGTCTCACTGTGATAGGCCACTAGATGTCCCTTCTTGGTGAGGACTGCACCAATAGAATAGTCAAATGAATATGTCTTAATTTAAAATGGTTGTTGCAGGTTCGACATTATGAGTAGTGGTGTAGAGTAAAGGTTTTGTTTCAACTAAATTACCACCTTTTGTTGTGAATCATATCAGTAAAACATTTCGTTTGCTCCTCCCTTAGTAACCTAACTCAAAGGCCAAGTGATATTAAAAGAATCCCAAAATGGACCTCCAATAAAAATTGGTGAGGCCCAAAAAGCTATGAAGCTCTGTTAGAGTGGTCAGGGTTAGCCAATCTGGAATGACTTGGATCTTTGTTGGATCTACATGCATGCCTTTCTCATCAGTGATGCAACCCATATATTGGACCTAGCTCATGCCAAAGGTGCATTTATCGAAGTTGGCACATAGTTTGTGCTGTTGTAGGGTTTGAAGGACCCACTGAATGTGTTGCAAGTTCTCTTCCCAATTCTTGCTAAAGGTGAGGATTTCATCTAGATATACAACCACGAATGAGTTGCTGAAGGACCATAAGATGTCACCCATCAGCCACATAAAAGTTGCAATGGAATTTATCAGCCCAAAAGGCAAGAACAACCACTAAAACATTCCTTCCTTAGATTTAAGGAGGTATTCCATACATCTATGGGTTCTACTGGAACTTGGTGATATCCAGACTTAAAATCAATTTTGCTAAGTACTTGGCCCCCTTTGAACTGGTCAAGAAGCTCATCAACCCATGGTATTGGATACATGTTCCTCATGGTGATTTTGTTTAGTGCCCGATAATCAATAAAAAACCTCCAAGTCCCACCCTTCTTTTGTATAAGTAAAATCAATCTCCCACAAGGTGAGGAAATTTATTAGATCTTCCATTTTTACAGTAACTCCTGGATTTTCTGCTTAATTTCTTCATTTTATAGAATGGAGAAGTGATAGATTGGCCTAATGGGTAGAGGTGCTCTGAGAGTTAGATCGATCGAATTGTGACCTGATATTGCAAAGGTAACCCTCTAGGTGAGGAGAGGATGTCCCTCTATTATTCCATGAACCTATCCATTTTCTTATGCTGTGTAGAGGAAATATTCTCGGGGACCATGGATGTGGCCACGATCTCCCCCTTACTTTGAGAAAGAATAAGAAATAAAATAGATTTCCTAGTCTCGAAGATGATCTTAGTACATTTCTTAGTAGAGATCAAAGATATGGTAGTAGGCAGGGCTACCTCCACTATCTTGTACAACTTATTGCCAAAAATAATAGTAATAGTGTGAGTCTTGGACTCATACACAACATGATTCTTCCACAAGTATGGTTGGCCTAATAGCACATCAAAAAATTCAAGAGGAGAAACATCACAAAGTACCTCATCGATGAAGGGCTTGATGTTGTAGGGAAGACAACACTATTGATTAATGCAGAGATCTCATCCTTGGTGGAGCGATTTGATGGTGTATGGCTGTGTGTGTTGTGTGGTCAGTAAGCTGAACCACTTAATGAAATTTGCTAAGTGAGATTATTTTGTCTCCTGCTATTGATAATTACTTTCATCGGAGACCACTTCACCCACATCTATGAGTGTAAGAGATGCTCCCCTTCTTATGGATCTTCAGGCTCAATATTTTTCACCTTAGTGGTGGAAACTGATGAGCCCTGAATTGGGTAACTTATTGGGCTCATTTTGCCTAATTGTCCTTGTTCAATCCTCCATTTTTCATATATTATGCATGTTTTTTAGTATGTTTATGTTATTTGAATGAATAAGGGTGATCACTCTACCTAGGAGGCTAATACGTGGTTATTTTAGGTTTTTTGGACAAATGTGGAGCAAAACCAAGCAATTATGGGCTAGGTGATAGCCAAGCTTGAGGTGAGGATTCATAGGGGAGTTGTCTCTGACATTAAATGGCCCTTCCTCGGGATCTCCACCCTCAACTCCGAGCTCACAGGCCACCAAAACGGATCCTAAAGGTAGCCAATCAGATTTGGGAAGAGTGACTGTTTACTAGCAGTTGGGACAGCCGAGTCCCTTGAATTTAGGAGGCTTTCTAGGCCCCTCGTAATGTATAAATAAGAAGGCCTTAGCCTTCGTAGTTTACTTTTGGAACTGTTGTATTTTTTTGCACTATAGCGCTGTCACTTTCAGCTCGTTTTCTTGTAGCCATTGTGGTATAACTTTCTGGTGATGACTATTTTTTGATAATGACAAGCAATCCTATTTGGCATCGACTCTGAGTTCTTTATAGGAGCCGTAGCTCTTAGGGTTGGGCCCAACCTGAGAGCCAAGGCCTCCTTTATGTATCATTATTCCTCCTTTATGTATCGTTATTTCTCCTTTATGTATCGTTATTTGTCCTTTATGCATTTGCAAAATCATTTCTGTTAGGTAGATTAAATTGTGTTGATTAACTAGGTCACTGTTGATGGTTAGAAAGGCTTTTGATGTTTAGATTAAGTTTGTAGGATATCAAAAAGGAGAAATCTTTAGAAAAAGGCAAACGAGCACCTTTGATTTCACCTCTCCCTCATAGGATCAAGGGTTGGGATCAAAGCGACCTTGTTGCCCCAAAAAACACTATTTTTGCTTTGCCATGCAATCACTAGTGTACGATTTTCGTTTGTAGAAGTTGGTTACATGTTCAAATATTTGAATGCTTCATTGCATAGTTAATATACATGGTTTCCTTGCAAATAAAGCTTTTGTTCATTCTCTTTACTGTTAGCTAGATCAGATTAGGTTGGCATAACTAGGTCTTTGATTTCTTGCAAGTCTTTATTGGTTCAGTTGGAAATATAAATTGCAGAGCACCAGTACCACTTCCTCATCCATCCAAACTCCATCAGACCCATCTGCTCCATCGCCTAATTTGGTTTCTTTCCTAATTTTTGTCATTTTGCCCACATAACCCTACCTTTTTGTGCAAACAATGCTTCAGCCCTCTTTGAACAAATTCAGCCATCTACATCTTCTCTCAACTCCATCCACCAGTCCTTGGACCACCCCAAACACCTATCCTACCTTCATACCCACTCCTTCATCTTTCTTCACCCATCCATCCTCCAAAATCCTATTTCTGAACATCCTGTAGAAAATCGCAGAACATCCTGTAGAAATTCCAGAACATCCTATAGAACCCCTGCAGACTTCCTGTAGAAGCTCACAAATGAGGTTTCTTGATAGCCAAACTCTGGGAAACTCTTTGGAAGGGTTTTAGGGATCCCTTAGGCCCTATCTGAACCTTCCCGACCTCTTCTGAGCATTTCCACTCACCGATCCACCTCTGTACAGTAAAAAATAGTGAAATCACATGCATAATAATTCTGACAACTTATTCACAAATACAAAAAGATGTTTTCTTCAGATAGAAGTAGCTTAGACACATGTATTTTACCTTCCTAGAAGTAATGGCATCTCTTTCAGTAGCTTGCATCCTCTTTTTCGCATCAGTAGGACTAGCTGGTAAAATTAGGGTTTGCTAGGGTTTGCGCTTTCTTTTAGCTTTTCAGTTTCTTTTCGCAAGCAGATTAGCTTCCTTTGAGTTAACTTCCATCCATTAGTTAACAAGATTGTTCTTAGAGCTCATAGAATTTGGCTTAAGACCCTAGCGGACTTGTGCCAGCTGACCAAGTGACCGCTACAGTAAGAGCTAGTACTTGTGCATACAGCACCGTTGCTTCCAAGTTTATTACGAACTACTGGGTTGATAAAAGTAAAGAAGGGAGTCCCAGGAGTTGCAAAATTATTGCTGCAATACTGGAGCCCACCAGAAACAATGACACTAGGCTCCACATCAATAATTTGCTTCACTCTACCACCCCCTTATCAGGTTTTGACTCTGATTCAGTACATACATGTGCCTCTAAAGCCTTCAACTCGGCCACCTATGAATTCTTGGCATGACACTCACTTATGTTATGAGTTTGGCTCTTGTGGAACTCACACCACTTTCATGTGTCTTTCTTCATCTTCATGGTGTTATTATTTACTTGCAGATTTGATGGGTTATCCTAGGTCACCCTGCCTTGGATTTGTCCCTTATTTTATGATTTGGGTGTGCTCTCTCCCTACTTTGGATTCATGGAACCAAAGCCTTCCTCTTTTTAAATTTCTACTCGAACTTGATGTCATATTGGTATGCGGCACCAAGAAAGGAGATGTCCAAGAACTCCATCTTGTCCTGGATGTATTTGTGTAAATAGTTGTTGTACATGATTACCAGACACTGGTCAGAATCCTTGATACTTAACTTCATGTGAAGGGTATGAAAAATATTTGTGAACTCCAACATGGTTTGGTCCCTTCCCTGCCACAGCCTGGTCCATTTTATGTACTTATCTTTGTAGCTCTCGATAAGGTAATATTGTTCCTTGATGATGTATTAGAAGGAGTTCCAATTTGGTGTGACTGAAAAAAGTGAAGGTTCCATCTCATGCTTCTACTCACAGTAGGTTTCACACTAGTCCTTAATGTGAGGGACAACTTTGAGGAGCACGAAAGTAATATTTTCCCGATTGGAGAAACCATGAACTGAAAAATATCCTTCCAAAAAATTTAACCACTTATTTATGTCATCTTTGTGTATTTTTCCTTCAAATATAGGAACGTCATATTTAACTTGTATTGTGAAAGGGGAAGTTCCACCGAAGTGATAACTGGGTGAAGATGTGTTGCCTGTTGGCATTCACCAAAGGATCTGGGAAAATTTGTCCATCATCTCATTCCTTTGCCACTCGAGGGATTCTTCAAGTAGTAGTTTGATAAGATCTCTTGCTCCCTCGTCTTTCTTTTCTTTGGCCATGGGAGTTCATCGGTGTCATCAGGGACGGTCTTGCAAGGGCTTAACCAGTTCAAGTCCCAACTCCTTATACCCTGGTCTCGTTGCGGACATCCACACAAAAAAAGAGAAATAATAGATAACTCTGATACCATTGATCCAAAATTATGCAGGAATGGAATTAAATACATAATTAAATAGAAATACAGGGCTATAGTGAAAAATGAACTTTAATTGATTAATAACAAACACTAAAAATTCTTTACATGAAAAATGGAAACAAACTAGCTCGGGTGATGGTATCTTATCTATCAGAATAAATGTGATTGTTGCATGCCTTTTGAAGTGTGTTACAATGAGGCTTGATGGCTATGTATTATTAAGAAACAATGGAAAACCCTAAATATCCAAAAACCTAATGCAAGGAGATGAAGTTCCAAATGTATATAGGCCCCATTGAGTTTAATTGGTACATCAACTTCCCGGGGTCGTAACTTTGGCATATAATCTCTGTTTGATACGTATTATACCTCATTAGAAAAATATTTTTGAGGATTACAACTTCGACTACAAACCCATATTTCAAGTTCAAATTTTCCTGTTTTCCTAAAAAAATGTCGTTTAGGGCCTCAAAATGGCTCCAAAAATTCAAGACCCAAAAAACTGACAACAATTGTAAACTATGCTACAATTAACAAAATTTAAAGAAAAAATGGTGGGGTTACAAATATCCACCTAGATTAGTCCTCCATCCATAGGTAACAATAGTCCCCTTTGTGTTGAGTGCCTCCATGTGATGGGGAAAATTTTGTTGAAATTGGTCCTTGGTAAGCCACTTGCCTTGGTGTAGGCATTGGCCAACTTTGATAAATTGATATAGTTGGATCTTATGTTTGCGATTGTTCTTGATCTATGTGCCCATTATCTGATCACTTGTGGTCTATTCCATGTAGTCTTGGTTGAGCCCTATTGGTGTTAGTTATATGCAATGTCTAATATGTCTAGTAATGGTGGAAATTACATGGCCAAAGGCCATCGACATTGGACACTTGGTGCAGGAAAGGGAATGGGGGAATGTTGAGCTTGAAAGCATTGTCTCCCATAACCTTGCTGATGGTGTAAGGCCTATATTAGAGTGGACATATTTTTTGATATGCTTTGACAAGGTGCTATTTTTTCAAAAGCAACCAATTTTGTTGCCCACTTGAAACTTACGTGGCACCCGATGTTGATCATTCCACTACTTGTATATAGAATTGGACTTCTTCAAGATTTTATGAACCCATTGGTGGATGTGTTGGACTCATTCAATAAACATGGTTTCTTTATCATCCTTAGACTATACATGTGCAGATTATTTCTGTGTAGTCGCATGAGGCATGAGAAGATAACCTAGACAAAATAGTTGAAGTCCCATACTAATATGAATGGAAAATGGCATCAACCCATGGTATTCATCCACCCATGGAATTTACCCATGGTATTGCAAGTGACATCCACCCATGGTATTTATTCACCCATGGTATTGTAAGTGACATCCACCCATGGTATTCATTCACCCATGGTATTTCCCCACGGTATTGTGACATCTACCCATGGTATTCATTCACCCATAGAATTGACTCGTGGTATTGTGACATCCACCCATGGAATTGACCCATGGTATTGTGACGTCCACCCATGGAATTGACCTGTGGCATTGTAACTAAAAAATACTATAAGTAACAAGTCACATTTTGTAAAAGGACAGATTGTCCACCACAATGTAGTCCTTACAGTTATTATCTATTTTAATAAAAATTCTTTGTGGTTTTCTTTATTGGGCATTCTATTCTTTTTTTCTGGAAATTTAATTTTTCAGATTTTTGGGGCCTCCCCCAAGATCCATTTCAAGTTTTTAGATCTTTGGGGCCTCCCCCCAAGATCCAGATCAGTGGTATTAGAGCAAGTTATGATTCCATGAGAATGAGGGTTTGATGCATATTTCAGTTTCAAATTTTGCAGCAATATTCAACAAACTTCAGGCATGTGCTATGTCCTCCACAAAGAATTTTCTTGGGCCAAGTGGGAAGAATTTTTCTTTTTTCATTTTTTCGCAGGAATCCTTTTGAGGGGTGAGTTTGCAGATCAGATCTGAAATTTTTGGTGAAAAATTTACAAAAAATAATAACGAATCTAGATTTCTTGCGAAAAAATACCCAAATTCAAAAAGAATCATCTAAATCGAAGTCTAGATGAGGGAGATATCGTTGATTTAAAATTAGCTATGCTATAGAAATGTTTCTGATGACAATTCGTGGTTGGCGATTTTCCTATCTTTTTTTTGCAATTTTTGTGCAGAATTTCAGAAAAGTGATGTAGATCTGATGTTGGGTCCCTATAATACTAGTGATTACCCCATTACTATTGTATTTGTACCCCTTATTAATATTACTGTGCCCCATAGAATCCCTCTATTGTTATTTTTGTGGCTTTATATTATTATTGTTAGGTCGGCTGAGTTATATTGTGGCTCCTTAGACTCCTATATATAGAAAGGAGGTTTTGTCATTTGAATCATCCAAGAATTGTTCATTTATGTAATGTAAAGGAGGTTGCCCCCTCGAAGAGGCTGAACTTTAAGGTTTTGATCTATCTTTTCTATCTTTTTCTTGAGCTGGTTTCATAACATTTGGTATCAGAGCTTTGGATTCTAGGGTTTCACTACTCCAAAAAGGTCATCGTGGCATTTTCGCTATAACATTTTTCTGCGACGTTTCAGAAGCTAAAAAAAACCCATTTGAGAAGACATCGCGCTGAAGCTCGGGTCCAAATTTCAGAGCTTTTTGTGTTATATTTGAGGAGATATGATCTGAGGAAGTTGGCCTTTTTGCAAACTCCTAAATTACATTCCAAACAGGTGACCTGGGGAAAATTGTCATAACTTTCTCCCTGAGGATTGGATTGAAATTTTGTAAAAAGGTCACTGTGGGAGATTTCGCATTATGCTTCCCTTGAGAATCCAATTTGGATCAGACTGGTGGCATTGGAAAGAGGATGCAGAGGGCTACTTCAAGTCGGAATTTTAGAACTAGATGATCCGAAATTACAGAGATACATCAGATTCAATATTGAGCTCCTACAAAGTGAAAAAAAGGTGTGTAGTTTTTTTTTTAAATTTTTGCATAAGCTTGGTTTCAAAAATTAGTTTGAAGGAATTAAAATGGCATAGTAAAGAATTATTATCGGTAATTGATACTCTGAGGAAAGAAAATGCAAACACCTAGTAGGCAACCTGAAAGCTCTAGCATGACTCATGAAGAAGATGAAGAAATGCAACATGATATATCAAAATTACGAGATCAAGTGCAACAAGTGTCACTTGCACAAAAATCAACAGAATCTAAGATGGATGGTTTAAAGAAAGATGTAGAAGCTAAGATGGATGGTTTAAGGACAAGCATGGAAGATTTGAAGATAGGCATGGAAGATTTGAAAACAGATTTGAAGACAGATTTAAAAAAGTTTCTACAGGAAATGCTTACTAACGGTGAAAGGGTAGCAAAGGAAACTCATGATGAGAACAAAAGAAATGTTAATCATGATTTCATAGACTCTAATGTTGGATCGAAGACCCACCATATTCCAAAAATTTATATGAGGAATTTTGATGGCAAGGATCCTGCAACATGGATATTACGGATGGAGCAATTTTTCGATCTCAATAATGTGAAAAACACACAAAAGGTACGTATGGCAACTTTATATTTGGAACCAAATCAGTTTGTATGGTATCAATGGCTTTGCTCACGTAAACAATTTATCACTTGGGCAATTTTTACGGAAGAATTGATGGCACATTATGAGGATACAAAAAGCAACACTTTTTTTAGCCAATTGATAAGTCTCAAACAAAAGGGTTCAATAATGGAGCACATTGAGGAGTTCCAAAAATTGAACATAAAGGTAAAAAATATTCCATAAGAGCATAGGATTGATGTGTTCATAGGGACTTTAAAGGATAATATCCAACATGATGTTCGCCTTTGGGAACTTGATTCATTAGAGAAGGCATTCAGGTTAGCAATAAAAATGGAAAGGAAAATTATGGCAACCTGGAAGCATACCACTCACAACTATAAAGATGGAAGTGTTGCTACCCCTAGCCTTCCACAACCTATAAGGTTGACACCAAAACAATTGGAAGAAAAAAGAGAAAAAGGGTTTTGTTATAGTTGTGATAGAAAATAAACTAAAGGTCATAAGTGTACTAAGAAGAAATTATTTTACATAGATTTTGAAGAGGAAGAAGAAAAAGAGCAAGAAAGGTCAAAAGAAAAGGATATACTCTAGGAACAAAGCCTAGGTAAAGAAGAAATGAATCCAACCATATCTTGTAATGCATTGGCTGGAATTACCACTCCTCAAAACCATCAAGATAGAAGGACAAATCAAGAACAAAAAGGTAATAGTGTTGATTGATTAAGGAAGTACCCAAAATTTTATTCATTGTAAGAGAGAAAAAGAATTGAATTGCTTCCTATATCCAGCACCAGAGTGTCAAGTGATGGTTGCAAATGGAGGAATGATAAATTACTCTAGAAAGTGCCATAATATCAAGCTATCCATGGGAGAATATGCATTGAAAATCCCAATGCTTTCCATTCCGATGGGAGGTGTTGATGTTGTACTAGGAGTCCAATGGCTACAATCCTTGGGTACAATAGCTTTTAAATTTCAAGAACTTTTCATGAAATTTTATGCAGAAGGAAAGGAAGTTGAATTAAGGGGTATTGCCAGGAAAGATAATAGGCTCTAATGGTATGACAAAGCTTCTACAAAAGGAACAACGAGGTGTAATTGCACAATTATGTTCGCTAAATGTTTCCACATCGAAATCATCTATTGCTTCAGATCTCCAAAAAGTCTTGGACAATCATTCCAATGTATTTGAGACTCCCAAAAGTCTCCCACCTATTTGTGATCATGATCATGCTATTCATTTGATTCCAGGAAGTGTTCCTCCAAACATCAGGCCGTACAGATATCCCTATGGGCAAAAGAGTGAAATTGAACGTATGGTTGCAGAAATGCTTGAGGATGGTATAATTCAACCTGGCCAAAGTTATTTCTCTACTCCGGTAGTATTGGTGCACAAGAAGGATGGATCATGGGGCATGTGTCTAGATTATAGGGAGCTCAACAAGCTCACTATTAAAGATAAGTTTCCCATTCCTGTCATTGATGAATTAGTGGATCAATTTCATGGATTAATTTACTTCACCAAGTTAGATCAATTTACTTGACCAAGCTAGATCTTCATTCAGGATATCATCAAATCAGAATGAAGACTCAATACATTCTGAAGACAACATTTAGAACTCATGAGGGTGACTATGTGTTTTTAGTCATGCCTTTTGGCCTTACCAATGCACCTTCTAAATTTCAAGGTTTGACGAATTCCTTTTTCAAACCCTTCCTTAGAAAATTTGTGTTAGTATTTTCGATGACATACTAATCTACAACAAGTCTCAGAAGGATCATGTTGAACATTTTGATAGGGTGCTACAACTATTGGAGGAGAAACAATTATATGCAAAAAGATCCAAATGTTTCTTTGGAGTACAAGAGGTGGAATATCTGGGTCATATTGTATCTCATGAAGGAGTTAAGGTAGACCCTAGCAAAATTAAAGCCATTAAGGAATGGAAAAATCCCCACATCCATAAAGTATTTGCGAGGATTTCTTGAGTTGACAGGGTATTATTGCAATTTTGTTAAGAATTATGGGAAAATAGCAGCACCTCTAACAACATTGTTGAAGAAAGATGCATTTTCATGGACTCCAGAAGCAACAAAGGCCTTCAAAGATCTTAAAGAGGCAATGTGCCAAGCACCGGTCTTTGCTACACCAGACTTCACAAAAACCTTTATTGTGGAATGTGTTTCTTCCAAAAATGGAATTGGTGTTGTTTTAATGCAAGATGAAAGATCCACTGCTTTCAAAATTCATCCAATCAAGGGAAAGTATTTACGCAAAGCTATTTATGAGAAAGAAATGTTGGCAATACTACGCGCACTTAAGAAATGGTGACCCTACCTAATGGGAAGACAATTCAAGGTAAAAACGGATCATGATAGCCTTAAATACTTTTTATAACAAATATTATCCTATGAAGAACAACGAAAATGGGTCACAAAGATGTTGGGTCATGACTTTGAAATCATATACAAAAAAGGGAACCAAAATTTTGTGTCAGATGCACTCTTAAGAAAGGAAGAGGATGTGGAAGCATTGTTGTGCACCATTTCTATTATCCAACCAGATTGGATAAACAAAGCAAGGGAAGAACGGAAGAATGACAAAGAAGTGTGGGAACTTATTCAAAAGTTACAACAAGATTCCAGTACATCTGATACATTTAGCTAGAAAAATGATTCATTATGGTACAAAGATCACTTATACCTCTGTAAGAATTTCCAACTCAAACAAAATATTCTTCTAGAATTGCACGCTTCTCCCTTAGGAGGGCACTCGGGATTTTTAAAAACTCACCATAGAGTTAAGAAGGAATTTTTTTGGGATGGCCTTAAATCGAATATTCAAAAGTTTGTGGCAGAATTTTTGGTATGCCAACAAAATAAAGTTGAAAAAATTAAGACACCAAGTCTATTACAAACTTTATCCATTCCAAGCCAACATTGGGAGGAGGTTTTAATGGATTTTATCATAGGTTTACCAAGTCTGAGGGAAAGAGTGTCATCATGGTGGTAGTTGACAGACTTAACAAGTATGCACCCTTTTGTGCATTATCACATCTATTTAAAGCCAGTACAGTTTCTACGACATTTATGGAAACAATTCAAAAGCTACATGGAAACCCAAAGATTATTGTTATTGACAGAGATCCCATTTTTATAGGAAATTTTTGGACATAATTATTTTCTTGTCTTGGTACTGAGTTAGCTCATAGCTCATCTTATCATCCTCAATCTAATGGGAAAACGAAGATTGTAAACAAATGTTTGGAAGGATATCTTCATTTCTTTGTATCTAATATATAGACACAATGGGTGATGCAGGAGCATCAAGGGCATTTTTTATTTTGTAAATATGTTAAAAGGGGTTGTGACAATTTTTAATATTTTATTAATTAATTTGAATAAAATAGGAGAAGTCGAGGATTTTTGTAAATATCCTTTTATTAATAAAAGGATATAAGAGAATTTTGTTAGTTAAGGATATGAAGGGATAAGATTCTAGATAAGAGGATTTGTTGAGATATTTTAGTGATATGGAGATATTAGGGGGATTAAGCATTTAATTAGATCATTTTTAAAAATTGTATAAATAGGAGGGGGTTTTGAGAGAAAAACAAATTGAGTTAGTGAGAGTAGAGAGTGAGGGGTTTTTCTGATTGGATTCCTTCTGGCAGTTTGTAAAGGGCCATCAGTGTCGAATATCAAGTCAAAGATAAGTTTGTAAGTAGTCTCCTTTTGTTTGTGTGAAAAAGATGTTTCAGATTTATATATCTATCATTGATTGAATAAGTCGTAGAATTGGAATTCCTTGAGTTCACTGGTTTTTATTGTTATGTCGATTTGAGATTCAGTTGAATCCTGAGTGAATGGTTTATTCCAGAAGCAACGAATAGTTACATTACATGTTTGATTCCGGTGTTAATTTATTAATCTACATCAAATAGATTGAAGTGGCAGATGAAAAATCTCTATGGATCGATTTCAAGGAGAAAAGAACTTCTGTATAAGTAAATGGTCGATTACTCGAGGGCGCTATTGTATATATTTGCCGAGAATTATGCTTTGAATGTTTACTGTCTCTACAAATGCAGTACATTGTCATTGAAATGGATGATCTTCACAATTTTGAATGAACGCATGGAGCATTAATGAAATGCTGGTTATTTTAAATTGAAATAAAACGTAACTAATGGCAAACTGGAGTGGCTTGTACACAGTAGAGCATGCTAACCCCATACAGATTGCGTATTGGTAAATTGATGGAGTTTTGAAATAGGCGCAGGTTTAATTTACATCATGTTTTGTAATGAAAATGCCAATTACTAGTTGCCAAGAACCGAATTGGCAAGTCAAAGATCAAAATCGGGAGCCTTTTTGAAATTGTGTGTCGTTATTGACTTTTATATAAGATCTGAATTGATGAAAAGGGCATAGCAGAAGAACTGAACGGCAATTAGAGGACAGTATTTTAAAAATCTACTATAATTATCAAATACCGTGCAGCTACAGGAGAGCAGCAAGTTCTGGAATTTAGATCGCATTCATAAGTGGTTAAAGAATGTGGATCAAGGAGGAATTAGCGGTCCAATTAAATGGAGGTAATGAACAGGGTTTGGGTTAAAACTTTATCTATTTTGACAACAGTGAAATGATGTGCCATAGGCGCAGTCCAGCAAATGAAAGTGAAAGGCGAAATGATGGTTACAAACCAGAAGCATGGCATTGAAACAAACCAATTGGCAACCATTGCAGATGTTGAAGCGCCAGACGTGGACAAATTAATGCAGGTAGGCAAGATTTTTGTATTAGACTGTGCATTAGAATGCTGGAATTGTGTGTGATGAAATGGGGTTTAATTTGTAATGGGTATGTTGAAAAGGCGTATATATAGTTGTGTTGAATGGGCAAACGAATTAATGATAATGCTATGGCATATTTCTGTTTGTGTTCACCGAATTGAGAACGTTGACAATCCAGTAATCAACCAGTGATGTGTGTTGCGCAAAGGATGAATGGAATTATAGTTTTGATTGATTAAACAACGTCCATCTTGTTTAAAAAGACAAAGGTGCACAGAAACAATGAATTCAAAGCTGATTTGTTAAATCCTTGGTATTTGGGCTATTGATGAAGTTGAATTTATTAGTTGGATCAGAGGAAATGAATTCTGTTTGAATATAGAATGGAACACTGGTATTCTCACATTAAATCAAACAAATCTCATTGATGTGTGGTGTATAAGATTGATATGTGTGACTCATTGAGTAAGAGCGCATTCTTTTAAATTGAGTCCAGTCATAAGAATGAGAGTCATAGGTTTTATTGTGGGAGCATTCAAAAATTATGAATTTGCCATGATAGAGTAAACTCTCATAATCAGAGATTGTGAAATGGTTTTACAATCAATAATAGAAAGATAACTTCCGGAATTGGGAAATGTATAAAATTTCCCAGATTGGAGACTTAGTATGGCAGTGATTGCAATGTATGCACAACAATGTTTAAATGCATAAACAGAAGAGTTCCTGGGTTGGCAGGCTAGCCCTGCATCAATGGGTCAAATGGTTGCCTCTGGTTGAATGGTGGTATACCACTTCCTTCCATACTGCAACAAAATGACTCCAGTTATGGCACTTTATGGATATCAGCCACCATCCATCACATCATATTTAAGAGAAAATTCTAAGGTTTAAGAAGTTCACATCGAGCATGAAAAAAAAGTTCTCCAACTCTTAAAGGATAACCTTGTGTTGGCACAGAATAGAATGAAACAACAGGAAGATCAACATTGCACTGAAAGAAGTTTTGATGTAGGTGATTGGGTATTCCTACAACTACAACCATATAAAAAAATGTCCCTCAAGCAAGCTAAGAATGATAACAAATTGTCACCAAAGTATTATGGTCCATACAAGGTGTTGCAAAAGATTGGTAATATGGCATACAAATTGGAGGTTCCTGCAGCCTCTCGAGTGCACTCAGTTTTCCATGTTTCATGTTTAAAGAAGGTTATAGGCGAAAAGCTCCCAGTTCAAACAATATTGCTAGAACTTGACGAGGAAGGAAAAATTATATTGGAACCAGAAGCAATCATAAAAACAAGAACTTGACAACTACGAAATCGATCCATTTCAGAGTATCTCATCAAGTGGAAGAACTTATCCACTAAAGATTCTGCATGGGAGGATGGGAATTTTATACAGAAGCATCTAGAACTACTCAAGCGTTGAGGACAACACTTTTTTCAAGGAGAGGGGCATGTTAGGTCCCTATAATACTATTGATTCCCCCATTAATATTGTAGTTGTATCCCTTATTAATATTGTAGTGCCCTTATTGTCCCCATATTGTTATTATTGTGCCCCATACAATCCCTCTATTTTTATTTTTGTGCCTTTATATTATTATTGTTAGGTTGGCTTGGTTATATTGTGACCCCTTAGACTCCTATATATAGAAAGGAAGTTTTGTCATTTGAATCATCCAAGAATTGTTCATTTGTGTAATGTAAAGGAGGTTTCCCCCTCAAAGAGGCTTATTTATAAGGCATTCAACTATCTTTTCTATCTTTTTGTGAGCTGGTTTCATAACAAAACCCAACACATTCAGGTGTAGTCATCAATAAGTGTCATCATATATTTATTTCCATCTGCAGAAGGAGCAGGCATTGGACCACATAAATATGAATGAATGAGTTCAATTTTTCTATGTTCTCTTGAAAGTGAATCATGAAAATACTGTTTGCTATGCTTTCCTAGAATGCAACCATCACATTGCTTAAGTTTCCTAGGAATTGTAGGCAAACTAGAAACACCATTTTTCTTCAACAAGTGGAGGTTGTCATAGTTCAAATGTCCAAATCTAGCATGCCATAATAAACTTGATGGAAGTGTAACTTCTTCATAATGAGAATTGTATGAGAAATATTGTGCACGAGCAAAGGTACCTTGCAGTTTGAGAAGCCTTTCTTCTTCTATTCCCCTCATGACAAGTGAGTGGTTAGATGATTTTCTCACCTTAAGCTTTCCATCAAACATATGAATGGAGTGACCTTGTTTGCGGATGTGGACCAAGGATAGTGTGTTTCTCTTTAGTTGTGGGAGATATAGAACATGATGCAGAAGGAAGTCTGGAAGACCAGGCAGTTTGAGCCTGAAAGTGCTAAGCCCTGATGGCTTGATTTTTTTATTGGTCTGCAAACTATACTACTCCATCAACATTGTTAGTAATTTCTTCAAAAAAATATTTTCTATGAGTCATGTGGCAAGTTTCTCCTAAATCAAGCAACCAGTCATTTTTCCAAGAAGCAAGTGAAGCATTAAATAGATCTTCATTTACTCCAATATTACATTGTGCCACAACATAATGAGCAGATTTAGGCGCTTTACCTTTTTTGTGTCATTAGTTTTACCTTTCTATTGGTTTCTTTGTTGCTCAATTTTCTCCCATGATAACTTTCATGTGGAGGCATCATGTGATCCATTTCTTTTGTAGCGTATGCAGTGCAAATCTCACTTTTCTCCTTGAGAGTGTCTACCCCCTGCCTCTCAAATATCTTCCTCTTCCTCTTCGACCACCTCTTCCTCTAGAAGAATCTTAAGTAAGATTATTTTCTTTATGAGCAAGGCGCACAACCTCTTCAGAAGATTCAGGGGCTATTTTCTTTCCAAAAGCTTTCTCTCTTTCAACAATTTTTTTTCACAAGAGAGTCAAAGGTAATATATTTGAGATTTCCATTTGCTTGCAATGACTCAAGATAATTGGAGTAAGTGGGATAAAGTGCCTTGAGAAAAGCGATAAGAGGAATATCCAATTCAACCTTAGTGGCTTTGATATCATTCATTATAGATTTTACATCACATGCAAGAGAAAGAGCATCATTATTTTGCAATTCAAGAGTGAAGAGTTTAATCATGAGCTGAACAACTTGAAGTGCAGAATGTGAGTCATAGAGTTCTTTCATATTTTTTAAGACTTCGAAAGAAGTTGAAAATGGTGAAAAATGGCGACTCACATCTTCACTTACAAATGCTACAATTAATGCATAGGCTTTGTTGTTCTTATTTTCCCAAATGGTCAGCTCTTTGTCTAAGGTAGGTTGTTCTGGCTCTTTGTCTTCATCTCCAATACACATTCCTTTCCACAACTCATTGAAAATGAGGGTGTGTTTTATCATCAAGGACCACTCAGGATAGCTCTCCTTGCCAATGAGAAATATTTCCACAATAGATATGATTGAATGCATATTGTAAAAAAAATACTTCTGCTTTTGATGGGAAAAAAAATGCACTATAGTAGAAACATTCTTAATTCATATGAAAACCAAGAAACAAGTTGCATAGATATTTTAATGCTTATTTTGGAAACAAATGAATAATATCATGTCAGACAACCAAGTTCCGATCCATTTGGAGCACAACCAAGATTTAGGCAGACTAGCACTGCAACAAATAATGATCCATTTATCCTATCAACTTTCTGATTACCCTCTACCACTAACTGAATTCCATTTTATGGAGATTAGCAATTCAATGTTTGGCACCACATTTTTTTGTTCTTTACCACATAGAATTATGCACTAACAATTTTCTAATATGTATTAAAACATATTGCAGAAACAGTGAGAGTCGATTGCTTGAGAATTTTAAAACAAAAGGTTGTTACGTTGCACTACTATTCTTCATTCATGTGCAGAAGCACCCTCTCGGCCAAAGAAATTGGAATATTACCACAGTCAAATATTACCACAATTCAACTTTAGTTCAATGCATCTCCTGCAATATATGCAGTTCAACACAGGTAGACTAGCTAGCTAAGGTCTGGCAGCTTTCTTCCAAAAAGTGTCATGCACCTTCGAGAGTTGGGGAACTTCACAGAGCAACAACGAAGAAGCAATGGAATGAATTTCTAATTGAAAATGGGTTTAGCTATTTACACCAATGTTTACACCAGGTCTCAACGTTCGCACACCAACGTGGGTCCATATCCCGCTCTCAACACAACATATGTTGGAGCAGCAACGGAACCATGGAGTAGCACTGTTCTGGTCCGAAATGGCATGGGTTCATATCCCACTCTCAACATAGATTCCTGAGGGCACAAAATTGATAGAGGGCACAGATTTGACAGAGGGCGGATATTTGAAAAACACATACAATATAAAAATTTATTTGACACTGCCTAGAGTAGGCTTCAGGCAACCAGGTAGAATATAGGTAGGAAACTAACACTAGGAGTTACACAAAACCTAATTTTGGGAGTTGGCTCTCATAGATGTCAGGCTAGGAAGTAACTCCTCCAAATTAATTCACGTTTATTCATTCAGGTTGGTCTTTCTTATATACATTAGGGAGAGACTATTCACTTCATCTCCCAGTGACTATTCATATTTCTTGTTATTTATTTACATCAGTTACACTTATTCACCCAATCTTGATGATTAGGTGTTAACAAGTAATCTCTTGCATTATTGTTATTTTTCTCAAGTTATTTATAATATTTAATGTGTTTTTGAATCTAAAGGTTATAACTAGAATAATACTTCATAATTTGTTTAATTTCACTCTATCTTAACAGTTATACATTTAAATGTTTTATGCTGATATCGAAGGTAAGGAATTCTTAATTGCTCATTACTTTATATTGATTTCATGAATATCCAAGTTGAAGGATTCTTAATTGTCGTTTGATATCTATTACCTCTTCCTTCCTCATTCAATATTTGGGTCTGAGAACCCTTAACTGCTCTCTCACCCTGAGTGAAACCCTTTCAACCCTTTGTCTCAAACATCTGAAATACACTCTGCTATATTGCCCTTGGAACATCCCCTTTAATGAGTTAATCCATTTTTTCTTCCTTATTAGTTGACTCCATAGCCCAATGGTCTAAAAGACATCAATTTATCCATCTGTCTAAGCAGATCCCACCACCAAATCTCAAATACAAATCAGAACCCCTTGAACAATCATAACTAGCCTAAAAGCGTCTTAACTAAAACAAAGTTAAATCTTAAAGAGAGAGCCCTCTCCGAGCATTAGGAAGGGTAGGTCCTAATCTCCAAAAGTGGTTTGTAGTTACCTTGGTGATTTATTTCTTTAACCTTGAAAAAATATTGAGTGATAACATAATGGCAACTCAACTCGAGACGACTAACATTTTCTTCACAAATATTTTACAGGTTCAGATCTGATCTATGATGGTGGACAATGATCAAACATGCAAAGGTTAAAATCATCCACTTGGCAACTCCAACTCCAAATAAATTTCACAATCAAGACTCCACTAGAGGAATGAACATGAAAGAACAATATGGGAAGATCAAGTTTCTAACTTGGATTGTTATCCAAGGCATCATGTTTTTTCTCATCAAGAAGGTTTTTCAATGTATATTGTATTTTAGAGAATATCTTAGATTAGTTTTTAGTTATTTTCCTTTCAAAATTGTAAATATAAAATATCCTTACACATTTGAGTGGCATTCTTTTAAATCTTATGATGATCATTTTCCAATCAAGTCAAATAATCAAGTTTAATAATACAATCCCTGTACATATTCATGTACCTTGTAATGTTCCTAATAGATATAAGCCCCTCATGTTACCTCCTATACTCCATGATTTTCCTGATAACTATCACAAATATCTGCCAAGTTTTGATGGAGAGAATGGTATCACTCCCCAAAAACATATTCAAGGTTTTGAGAATTATATGGTCTTATTTGAGATTAATGAAGATGATGTTATTATCAAGATTTTTTATCTTTCTTTGCAAAGTAAAGTAAAGAGTTGGTTTAAGAATCTACCTATGGAAAGAATCTCAAATTTCCAATAGTTTGTCAAATATTTCCTTAATAGATAGATAATTAAAGTAAATATTTTGTCATCATAGAAGAATATAATCAGTTGAAAAGACATCCAAATGAAACAATACAACAAATTTCTAACAAATGTAATCAAATATATAATTCAATGCCATCAAATATAATACCTCCTCCTGATTCACCTCTCTTGCATTATCCCAAAGCGTTTGATCCAGAGATAGAATTTCAGCTAAGAGAAAGAAACCCCTCAAAACTGGAATAGATGCAGAACAATGCAGTAGATGTGGAAGTTAATGTGCAAATTAGAAGAGAAAAGTTGAAAGAAAGAATGGAGAAGAACAACATTGCAGAGGTAAAACTTCACATTTTGGTAAGAAAAATAAAGGAAATGTTTCAACAATCCTTCCACGTCTTTTATGATCCAATAGCTAATATGTTACATGATGAATGCAATCAGAATTATTCTCCATTAATTAACGATGAGATTTAAGGTCAAGATGATAAAGGTTTCACTAGAAAGACATTTAAATCAGTAGAAATATCATCACAAAACTTATTTGAAAATTTGCAGGGTGATAAAGATGAAAATGACATTTCACTTTCATGGCATGGAGGCCATCCAAAACCATTGTACAATTGCCTAGATCAGTTAAACATTAGTGTATATATTTTGGAATAAGTTTTGTACAGTTTCTAGAGTCAACAAAGTAAATCAAATATTTCCTTATCTTCTCATTGGTTGACAAGGTTATAATTGAATTTAGAATCTCAGTTTTAATCACAAACAAGCACAAGTAGCAAAATTCACCAATGTATATGATGCTTGAATGGTTGCATTGGCTATTTCATTTTACCTAACCAATAGTTGGACAACTGATTAGACTAAGTAGGTAGGATTTCAGTTTGAATAAATTCAATTTTTCAGCAACAAGTTTTTTTCAGATTAGATTTCAGTACATCATGTGTCAAATTTCAGTTTGTAGAAAAGGCTATGATTTCAGCTCAAAATTTTCGGTCACAAAGATTATACAATCAGGAAGAAATCACAGAACAACAATTTACAATGTAACTTCAGTCACAATTCAAAGGCTATTGATCTTAAAGTTATTAACATTTTGCCAGGAAATTCCATCCCCATGTGGAGCCACTACTAGAGTCCTATAGTGATAGGATTCATAATTTTGAATTGGTTAAGGTTAAGCCTTGTAATATTTTACATACCTTTGATTTCTACTAATGTTTTCCATATTAAAAATTAAAAAATGTAAAGAGGGTGTGTCCTAAAAGAAATATCAAAGGACAAAAAAAATAAGAAAAGATCAAAAAATGAAAATATATGAACCCCAAACACAAAAACATATCATGAAAGTATGCAAGTCTAAATGCCACTACTATTTTACTTCTTCTGTATATAATGGTTGTGTGCAGCTTTCCATACATGCCACAACCCATGGTAGTCAAATTGTTTAATCTTGACTATTTAATGCTTTGAATTTTATGTTTATATTTAGAGAATAAAATCTTACCAAACAACTTAATCTTGATAGATCATTAGATAGGTAGAGAAACTAAAAGGAGCTCACCAGTTTAATCTGAGCCCTTTGAAGTTATAAGGTTAGAAGTAGATAGTTTGTTTTGTAAAAAGAAAAGGAAAAAAAAGGGCCTACTAGCTTAAATGCACCCAAATAAGTGAAGAAAATATGATAGGGTATGTAATGGGTAAGTAGAAGAAAGGTTGGTGAAGTATAAAGTTGATTGGACAAAAGCACATTTATCATGCTTAATCATATGTTTCAATGTGCATGAGAAATTAAGAAAGAAAAAACAGAGGTTTACAAGTTGATTTAGTTGACTTTCCCTCATTCATTTCATCCCAATACTTACTAATTTCCCCATCCACAAGTATGTTCTAGTACTAAAAATCCTTCAAGCCATAAAGGCTCAGATCATTTCTCTGACTTTTGGTGGGAGAGACCCCAGCTTAATGAATGATTGACATCAAGTGTTAGAATTCCCTTCATAAAAGTCATTTCCCTTCATTACCCTAATAAAACCCTTTTTCCTAAGGTTAAACTCCATTTGCCTATGAAAAGTAAAAAAACCCCATGTTAAATTCCATTTTACTTAAAATACCTAGAAAAGATTTTATCCTAAGTATAACTATATGTAAAGGAAAAGCACAAATATTACATTATGCTTAGTAGTATTTTCACTTTGCTCATTTCAGTTCCTATTAGTTTCTAACTTAATAATATAGCTCCCGATATACCTTTCCCCATATATAAATAAATCTTGTAAATAATACCCCAACCCTTAGTTTATCTATAAACTATATTTTTCCCATGCCCCCAACAAAACCCTCTTAACTCACCAATTCTCAGTAAAGTTAAGATATTCCCTTCATTAACCCCATCCGATCATTTAATCCCATGTTTAACTCATAAATAATCACAAACCACCATGGATTAAAGCCCCGAGCCCCCCAAAACCTTTGTCCATTTCAGCCGTGATAATCTGTCACCTGACTGCCATCCGATCATGAGCACCTGAATCCAATGGTTCACAACTATATCAGGTTCACCCAATATCTGACCTTTACCCGCCCGATAAAGTGGTATTCCATGGGCCTCCATCTTCTATGTATCAAGATTTAAGGTATATCTGGTGACCTCACCAAAATACCGCCTCTTCGATAAAGCGGTGTGATGGCCTTCGATACCGCCTCCTCGCTAAACCTGAAACCACTCACTGTTCATAATATAAAATTCCGCACCAATTTACACATTACCCGTTAAAACCTTGAAAACCTTCATTTTCATGCATTTTACTTAGTTACACAGCGAAACGTATCAAACACTTCTAGCGCCACCCTGAGCCTCTAAGATGTGATTTCACCATGGATTCCCTCCCGAAAACCTTCCGGACTCTATCCACGGTTATTCTCAATTTCAGTATGACCTCCGGTCACCTCCTCGCAGACCTATGTTTTATTAAAAAATTGTTGTATTTCGCAAGTAATTAGCAGAAGACTAGAGCTTGGATAAACATTTTTTAATACTAGTCACAAAACTTGTTTACTCCAAGGCTCAGAATGAAATCTATTTAAAAACCTTCATTTAGAAGAAGAAAACAATTATACAGAGAAAAGGGAAAGAAATCATTCACACAGAGACATTGACTATTAAAACAAAGGAATCGGACAAAGCATACAGTCACAATACAAATAGATCAAACATACAGAAAGTTGAACAATATCCATTACCATATGCTGATACATATAAAAAACTAAATGATTTGTTGTTGAAATACACAATAAAAATTTAAAATGTACAGTAAAAGTAAAAACATAGTAAAGAATATTGACAGGTCGTCAAAGTAAAAGTGCATGAGATGAAAGAGTATCAATAAAAGTGTCTCAGATTGAAAAATCAAAGTGAAGATAGATGAAAAAATAGAGCAGTCAAGGTAACCATTAAAAATAAACATAGAGGCAATAAGGATTAAACAAAGATGAAAACGCTTTCACCAACAAAAATGGAGTTTATCCAAAGTAAAAGTAAAAATAGTTAAAAGAAAAGGTTAAAAGATAAAATCAAAGCAGTAATTGTACATTTTCTAGAAATTTCCTGTTTAAATCATAATTTTGCAGAAAATATTGTGGCCAATCCAAGATGCATTTTGAGAAACTATAGGAGGTTTTTGTTCCTAAAGGGCAACTATACAAAAACCTATCTCATGTTTTACACAAGTATTACAGCAAGGGCGATAAATGCATATCTTCACAACCTATTTTTCGGACTGTGTAAAGTGTTTTTTTTTACATCTGTTTGGAGAGAATATTGTGAATAGATGGAGCTGAATTGGGGAAAATGGAAAGCGGTTTATCTCAATAACATAATTATATACAAAAACCTCTTTCATTTTTTACACATCTATCTCGGATTGAGATATACAAGGGTATCCCGAGCCCCTAATTTTGCAAAATTTCTGGGGCAAATTGCACAAAGGAAGGAGGTAGTTAGTGACCTAGAATCCTCATCATCAATTAAGAGTTGCTATCAAATTCGAATTTCTCTTCTTTGTCACCAGAAATCCATAAATATAGTGCCAAATAGATTCATTATTTTTTAGTGTCCTTTATTTAATTCTATTAATGTAAAACAATTTGAGATATTTGTAAAACCAACCTTGATATTTTTTCAAGATATTTCAGTTTAGAATTTGTATAAGTACTTCTTCATTTGAAGTATTTTGGGTGGATTATATTAGACATTTCTATAGGCTTTTTGATTAAAATACCCTGAAGGTTATTGTATCATTTGTTGTGCTAGAAAGCTTGATTGATGAATAAAGATCAGATATTTCCAAGGATTCATGTGTTGAGCGATCTTCAGAGAAGTATTCTCGTGTTATTATTATTTTTTTCAACTTATTCATAATATTTAATATTTCTTTGAATCCAAATGTTATAACTAGAATAATACTTCAGAATTTGTTTAATTGCACTTTGTCTCAACAATTATACATTTAAATGTTTTCTATTGATATCTAACTTAAGGAATTCTTAATTGCTCCTTGCTTTAGATTGATTTCATGAATATCCAGGTTGAAGGATTCTTAATTTCCCTTTGATCTCGATTACCCCTTCCTTCCTCATTCATTATCCGGGTCTGAGAACCCTCAACGGCTTTCTCACCTCAAGTGAAACCCTTTCACCCCTCTGTCTCAAACCTCTGAAATACACTCTATTATCCTTCCCTTGGAACATCCCCTTTGATGAGTTAGTCGAGTTTTCCTTCCTTATTAGTTGATTCCATAGCCCAATGATCTAAAAGACATCAATTTATCCATCCGTATAAGTAGATCCCACCACCAAATCTCAAATACAAATCAAAACCCCTTGAACAATCATAACTAGCCTAAAAGCATCTTAACTAAAACAAAGTTAAATTTTAAAGAGAGAGCCCTCTCTGAGCATTAGGAATGATAGGTCCTGATCTCCAAAAGTGGTTCATAGTTACCTTGGTGATTTCTTTATGTAACCTTGAGAAACTACTGAGTGATAACACGTACTTCAATAGTTCCAAAAAACACAAATTATAAACAAACTAACAAAATAAGAACATATATACTCTGGCTGACGTGGCCCCACATTCACAAACTCAAACTCCAAAATTTTCTTGGTCAACTCTAGGAATACATGAATTATTCCCCAACGACCTCTTCTTATCATGAATTGTTAACCCTACTCCATGATGTACCAAGCTTTGCCAACAACTATAGACACGTGAAATTCAGACTTGGTACTATTGAACACAAGGATTTTTTGTCTGATATCACAAAAATTCATCACCACTAGCCTTAGGGCACTTCATGTGTTTGATAGATAGGGAAAGAGAGAGTTTGTTTTTCAGAAAAATTTCAGACCACTTTCTAAAACTTTGATAAGTTGATGAGTATTCTTCACATGCGCACCGACTCTCAACGTTGTTATTATAGATTTGAGTAGCAGCTAAAACCTAGTTTAGATCCTCAACATGATTAAGGAAAATTGTGTTGTTCTCAAGATGATACCACCTTTTGCGAAAGAAGCGAGCTAAAGCAATTCAAAGCCCTCGCTATATCTTCAAGAGGAGACTTGAAGCAACAGAATATTAAAGAATTCCAAAGAAGCTTGTTGTCGTGCCAATAGATGCCATGTGATAGAATGAAGGTTCAGAGGAGGTTTTTCACTGGTCTTCCAAAATTTCTACACGAGACCAAGAACCAAAATCGTTAAAAAAAATTGTTGTGCTTCCAAAAACTCTTTCTGAGCCAGAACATAAAAGAGTATAATTGCGTTAGCTAGGGTGGAATCTTTCACCACCAAAATTACCATGGGAGAAAGAGGGTCTTAAAAGCCTCAGGCCCCCCTATTCTTATTTTTGTGCCCATGTATCTCCCATGTTGTTATTGTTGTGCCCCATAGAAGCTCACTAGTGTTATTGTTGTGCCCTTGCATTATTATTATTATGTAGACTCTAATTATATTGTGACCCCTTAGACCCCTATATATATTACGTAGGTCGTATCATTTGTAGCATTCAAGAATTGTTCATTTATGTAATGTAAACGAGGTTTCCCCCTTGAAGAGGATCATTTTAAAGTCATTGATCTATCTTTTCTTCTATTTTGTGAGTTGGTTACATAACCAGGATTCAAATGTTGAAATTGAAATCATGTGGAGCCGAAATATTGGTGAACTTCATGTACGAATTTCAAATATTGATTCACTATATTTTCAAACTTATGATCAAAGGAATTTAGGATTTTAGCAAGCTCTAAAATTCCATCTCAAATAGGTGACCTAGGGTAAATCGTCATGATTTTCTCTCTGAGCATCTGATTGGAATTTTGTAAAAAGTGACTAAAGTGCATGAAATTTAGTTCTTTTGGTATCATTTTGAAGGTAGAAGGTTAAAATAGTGACACATGGAGCTCTGTGAAATTTCACTCTATTGAACAAGTTTATAAGTGGGTCATCTGGGAGGTTGGGCGTAACTCTTTCTTGAAGAATTAAATCTCAGCATGAATTGTGGTGTTAGAAATAATGCTTAAATGGCTACCATAGTACAAAAGTTTAGACCTTGGAAATCCAAAATTACAAATATACAATATCTTCAATATTGAGCTCCTAAAAAGCAAGAAAAAAGTGTGTATTTTTTTTTAAATTTTACATAACGTTTGTTTGAAAAATTAGTTTAAAGTGATTCAAAGGACCTATTGAAACATATATATTAGTATTTGGTTCTAAAATTCCTCCCAAACAAAATAATTCTACACCCATTAAGCCCTTAGGAATCTCTACTATGACTCATGAAGAGGAAGAATTGCAACATGATATATTAAAATTATGGGACCAAGTGCAACAGATTTCGCTCTCACAAAGTGCAACCAAAGATGAACTAAAAGGGGACATGGATGGATTAAAATAGAACATGGATGGCCTAAAAGTAGAAATAAAAGGAAACATGAATGGCTTAAAAGCAGGCATAGAATGTTTAAAGGAAGGTTTGACAAAGTAACTACAAGAAATACTTCCTAATGGAGAAAAGGTATTCCATGAAACTCATGAGGAAAACAAAATGAATACGAATTATGATTTTATAGTCTCTAATGTTAGGTTTAATACCCACCACATTCCAAAGATTGATATGAGGAAGTTTCATGGCAAGGATCTGGTAATGATCTAGTAACATGGATACTAGAAATGGAGCAATATTTTGATCTCTATGACGTGCAACACACACAAAATGTACATATTGCATCTTTATCTTTAGAACCAAATCAACTTGTATGATATTGATGGATTTTTTTCTAGTAAATCACTTTTCACTTGGTAAATTTTTATGGAGGAAATGATAGCACATTATGAGGATATAAAGAAACACCTTATTTATCCAATTGATAAGTCTCAAACAAAAGGTTTCAATGGAGAAGCACATTGAGGAAGTCCAAAAATTGAATATCAATGTAACTGATATTCCAGAGGAGCATAGGATTGATAGGACTTTGAAGGATAACATCCAACATGAGTTTCACCTTTGGCAACCTAATTCATTTGAGAAGGAATTTAGGGTGGAAAGAAAAGTTGAAAGAAAAGTTATGAAAACGAGGAAGTCTACCACTCACAACTATAAAGAAGGAAGTGTTACTACTCCTAGACATACATAACCTACAAGGTTGATGCCACAACAATTGGAGGAAGAAAGAGAAAAAGGGCTTTGTTACAGGTGTGATAGAAAATACACTAAAGGTCATAATCGTGCTAAGAATAAATTATTATACATATATTGTGAGGAGAACAAAAAGGAACAAGAAACATCAAAAGAGGAGGATATACACCAGGAACCAACCCTAGAGAAAGAATAAATGAATCTGACCATATCTTGTAATCATTGGTTGGAATTATGACTCCTCAAACTCTCAATATAGAAGCCTATATCAAGAATAAAAGGGTAATAGTGTTGATTGATTTGGGTTGTATGCATAATTTTATTCATTGTAAGATAGCCAAGGAATTGAACTGCTTCATATGTCCAGCACCAGAGTGTCAATTGATGGTTGTAAATGGAGGAACTATAAATTTATCTAGAAAGTGCCATAATATCAATCTAACCACTAGGGAATATGTATTGAATAGTCCAATTCTTTCCATTCCATCGGGTGGAGTTGATGTTGTACTAGGAGTCTAATGGTTACAATATTTGAGGAAGATAGCTTTCTAATTTTCAAGAACTTTTCTCGAAATTTTTTTTGGGAAGGAAAGGAGGTTGAATTAAGGGGTATCACAAGGAAGCCAAGAAATATAATTAGCTCTATTGGCATGATAGATCTTATGAAGAAAGAACAATGTGGCGTCATTGCATAATTATGGTCACTAAAGGTTCAAACATCGAAATCATCTATTTGTCCAGATCAGCAAAAAGACTTGGACAATAATTCCAATGTATTTGATACTCCCAAAATCCTCCCACCTATTTTTTATCATGATCAATCTATTCATTTGATTCCAAGAAGTGTTCCTCCAAACTTTAGACCTTACAGATATCTAGATGCCCAAAACAGTGAAATTGAATGTATGGTAGCATAAAGGTTAGAGGATGGTATAATTCAACCTCGTCAAAGTTCTTTCTCTACTCTAGTAGTATTGGTGCACAAGAAAGATGGATTATGGCGTATGTGTCCAAATTATAGGGAGATCAAGAAGTTCACTATTAAAGATAAATTTCCAATTCCTATCATTAATGAATTGTTGGATGAATTACATGGAGCAATTAACTTCACCAAGTTGGATCTTTGTTTAAAATGTCATCAAATTAGAATGAAGAGTGGGGAAATTTTGAAAATAACATTCAGAACTTATGAGGGTCATTATGAATTTTCTTCCATGCCATTTGTCCTTACTAATGCACCTTCCACATTTCAAGTTTTGATGAATTCCATTTTCAAACCCTTAGAAAATTTGTGTTAGTATTTTTTGATGATAAATAATCTATAACAAGTATTGGAAGGATCATGTTCAACATGTTGATAGGAAACTCAAACTATTGGAGGAGAAATAATTATATGAAAATGTTTCTTTGGAGTATAGGAGGTGGATTATTTGGGTCATATTGTATCTCATGAGGGTGTTAAGGTAAACCCTAACAAAATTAAATCCATTAAGGAATGGAAGACCCCCACAACCGTAAAGCATATTAAATGACTTCTCGAGTTGACAAGGTATTATCGCAAGTTTGCAGAGAATTATGGGAGAATAGCAGCACCTTTAACAAAAGTATTGAAGAAATATGCATTTTATTGGACTCTAGAAGAAGTTAATGTCTTTAAACATATTAAAGAGGAAATGTACCAAGCACTAGCCTTAGCTACACAAGACTTCATAAATACCTTTATTGTGGAATGTGATTCCTTGGTAAATGGAATTGGTGTTGTTTTAATACAAGAAGGAAATCCAATTTCTTTTAAAAATCATCCAATGAAAGGAAATTATTTACACAAACCTATTTATGAGAAGGAAATTCTAGAAATACTACATGCACTAAAGCAATGGAGACCTTACCTAATGGGAATACACTTCAATGTAAAATAGATCATGATAGCCATAAATACTTTTTGGAACAAATAATATCTTCAGAGGAGAAGAAAAATGGGTCACAAAGACGTTAGGTTACGACTTTGAAATTGTCTATAAAAAAGTGAAGAAAAATGTTGTTGTGTATGCACTCTCAAGAAAGTATGAGGATTTGGCAGCATTTCTTTGTTCCATTTCTATTATCTGACCTAATTGGATAACTGAAGCAAGGGATGAATGGAAGAATGACGAAGAGGTGTCGATACTCATTCAAAAGTTTCAGCAAGATCTAAGTACATCTCATACATTTAACTGGAAAAATGATTCATTATGGTACAAATATCATTTATATCTTTGTAAGAATTCCCAACTCAAGCAAAATATTCTTTTCGAATTGCACACTTCCCCCTTAGGAGGGCACTCAGGATTTTTAAAATCTTATGACAGGGTCAAGAAGGAAATTTTTTTGGGATGGAATTAAATTTGATATTCATAAGTTTGTGGTTGAATGTTTGGTTTGTCAACAAACTAAAGTTGAGGCAATTAAGACCTAGGTTCTGCTAGGACCTTTAGCCATTCCAACTCAGCATTGAGAGGGGGTCTCAATGGATTTTATCAAAAGTTTACCCAAGTATGAAGGAAAGACTCTCATCATGGTGGTAATTGATAGAATTACCAATCATGTACACTTTTGTTCATTATCTCAACCTTTTAAACCCAATACAGTTGCTACTGCATTAATGGAAACAATTCAAGAGCTACATGGAAACCCAAAGATTATTGTAAGTGACAGAGATCCCATTTTCACTAAAAAAATTTGGACATAATTATTTTCTTGTCTTGGTGCTTAATTAGCTCATATATAATCTTATCATCCTTAATCTGACGAGAAAATTGAGATAGTGAACAAATGTTTGGAATATATCTTCGATGCTTTGTATATGATAAACAAACACAATAGATCAAGTGGTTACCTCTAGTTGAATGGTGGTATAACACTTCTTTCAATATTGCTGCAAAAATGATCCCATTTATGGCACATTATGGATATCATCCACCATCCATAACATCATCTTTAAGACAAAATTCTAAGGTTAAAGCAATGGAAGATCACATTAAGCGTTAATTACAAGTTCTCCAACTCTTAAAGGATAACCTCACTCTGGCACATAATTGAATGAAACAACAAGAAGATCAACATCATAATGAAAGAAGTTTTGATGTAGGTGTCTAGTATTTTTATGGCTACAACCATACAAGCAAATTTCCCTGAATAAATGTAAGAAGGATAATAAATTATCACCAAAGTACTATGGTCCTTAAAAGGTGTCGCAAAAGATTTGTACTATGGCATACAAAGTGGAGTTGTTTGCATCTTCCCGAGTACACCCAATTTTCCATGTTTCATGCTTAAAGAAGGTTATTAGTAACAAGCTCCCAGTTCAAATAATGTTTCACAACTTGACGAAGAAGGAAAAATCATATTAGAGCCTGAAGCAGTCACGGAAACGAGAACCCGGCCGTTAGAAAATCAATTAATTTAAGAGTTTCTCATTAATTATAAGAACTTACCCAACACATTTTCCACATGGAGGATGAGAATTTTATACAAAATCATCTGGAACTACACAAGTGTTGAGGACAACACTTTTTTAAATGAGAGGGGAATGTTAGGTCCCTATAATATTAGTGTATTCCCCTTATTATTATTGCTAATGTAGTCCCTTATTATTATTCTTGTGCCCATGTACCCCCATGTTGTTATTATTGTGCCCCATAGAAGCCCACTTTTTTATTGTTGTGCCCTTACATTATTATTGTTGTGCAGACTCTGATTATATTGTGATGCCTTAAACCCCTATATATACCAAGGAGTTATTATCATTTGTATCATCCAAAAAATTTTCATTTACGTAATGTTGATGCAGGCCTAAACCCGCAATACCCAGGATATTCAATCACCATAAGATTTATAAACCACATAAATAAAACTCCAGAATTAAAACTCCATGATAGACCACTGATCATTCACCGTTTTACACGCTCCAAGCTTGCAATCCGATTCAAATATTGGGAATTACGCAACAGCTGATAAATACAGCTGAGAACCCACGCACAACAATAAAATGACTCTCCCTCTACGCGCACAGGTAGTAGCCAATAAAAAGAACAAACGGATGATTTAATTGAAAGTTGTGCTCCACGCTTCTTGCATCGACTTTAATGGAACCCGCGCGCTCCAGCATTCCTTCTTCCTCTTTTCATTTTCTATTAATCAAATTCAGATCGATATAGCACAACCAATCATAAGCTCATGCACAGAAAAAAAATTGTTATATTAATATAAATCCTTTTAGCTTGGACACATAAATCGATCCCACAATTTCTTTTATTGCAGATTTCCTTTGGTCAATCTTCCCAACTATCGATACCTCAATCACATATATACAGTTAACCAAAAATAAATATAACTTCCACAATCAATCAATGTATATAAACTGAAACAAAACAATGACTTACAACTTTTTCTCGCCAGATATTTAGAATTGATGGCCCTTTACAAACTGCCCGAAGGCTCCCAACCAGAAAACCTCTCACACTCCCTCTCTCTAATGAGAGCTCAGAGGACTCTTTATTTTATAATAATAATGGGTAAATAGATAAGGAATAGATCCTCTCTTTATCTCCTAGAAAAGCAGGCTTTTTCTTCTTTTTACATAATGATTTAAAACATGGAGCTTTATTCCCACTCTTATCCTGGAAAAACATAGAAAGTCTATCCCAATCTTTTTTCCTAATTGTTCTTTTAGAAAAAGAATATTTACATAACAAAATACTAAAATTACCACACCCCCTCTTTATTCCATATTTACAAAAGAGGATGGTTTTGATGCTCCTGCATCATACACCCAACCTTAAAATTAATCATGATCTCCTGATCATGTGTTCGGATCTGTGTATGCTTGGATCCCATACTTTGCTCTGCAAGTTTCCAATTGCCGCTACTTTTGTCTGTTGTTTTTCTCCAGGTCTCCACACATTATGCTGCATCTCTCCACTGGCTATGCTCTCGCAATCTTTTGCTGTTTTTCCTCTTTTGCTTCCCTGGTGCTGGTCTCTTCCACGACTCCTTCATCATCCTCCACGTCATCATTTTAATTTCTTTGTCTAGCAGACTTTCTCCAGCTTCTTCAGTAAGACCTGTACTCACAAAACAATTGTTAGAATAAAAAATATAAGGCATCAGTGCCTCTTCTGCTGCTATCTCTCTTGTCTCAGCTGTCACTATGGATGTTGGTGCTGTTGTCGCCATAGATGTTGCTACCTCCCAAACTTCCTGTCCCTCTGCAACATGCTTTGGCTCATCACCTGCAATTTCATCTGCAACTTTTTCTTCTGGTTCACTGCACTAGCCTCTTTCTTCTGCAATCTCCCTGTCATACTGTGGATTCTCCAACCAGTATTCTAACAATGCAATCTCTCTGTAACATCGCTGAAGCACCTCATCATCACCTGCATACATACATAAACTTTCAGTATCAACTGTTACTTCCTTTATTTGTGCTTCAGACTGATTCACTTCCACAAGAACTTCCTCTTGTGCTATAATAATTTCATAAGATGGCACATCCTCCTCAACACCTGCAAACATACACAACTCATCAGTGTTAAAACTGCAAGACTTTTTAATCCTCACTGCTTCCTTCAACAGTTTCCTTTGAACCAATCTGCATGTGGTATTTTCAAATTTCATCTCTCGCACAAGAATTCTAAGTCCCTTTGTCACCAAAGCAATCAGAATTTGCCTCAACCTCCTCTGCAATTGTCGCCAAATCACTCTCTTTCCCTTTAGTGGAAAGATCCATTTTCCTTTCTACTTTTCCTGCTCCTGCAGCCGTTCTTCCAGTACCTATAACTGTGCCTTTATTTCTGCAATCTTTCTTTCTCGAACTCATGCAGTCATCTCATCTCTGTGGCATTTCTCTGAACCTCTTCCTCTGTCTCCTTTATGACTTTTAGTAGTCTTCTCCTTCGCCAAAAGTTCTTCAGCTATGCGTTGCATGAAGCCTCTGCCACAGCAAGCTCTCTTGCTGCCACTTACCTCACCAATCCTTCCCTCCGGATCTGGTCTTTTGGTAATCATAGTTCCTATGCTGGAACCTTTTGAGCATCCTCCACTGCTCATGTAGGCTTCCCTCATCTGCAACTTTATTCAACCTCTGTTGAATCTTCAGGTTCTGCCACATTCACTTCTCCTTCTTCCCGCTGAGATTTCTTCACTATCCCTGTACATCAATACTTATCAGTCCCAAAAATCATCACATGCTACCAAAACAAAAAACACTTGAACCTTCAAAGGAAACTATTGCCGCTCTGATACCACTTATGATGGACCGATCTCTGGCTCTAATGTGAGTCTTCCCAATTTGATAGCAATATCTTCTATGTCTCTGGTTTGGTCTTTTCCCAATTCACTGAAGTCAGTCATGAAATCTTCTCCTTGTGCAATGATGGAAGGCTAATAATTCACTGAACAAACATCTAATATTTCCGCCTGCCCTGCAATTCATTTGTTTACTGCCTATTTTCAACATGAATGAAACAGGTTATATATATATATATAAGGAATTGGCGCACAATTCTTCTGCTGTACAAACACGTGAATGTGATAACAATAACCCATGCAACCGGGTGGGCGCACAGCCTTTCAATTGTAATTCATACAATTCAACACAGTCTTCTCACAAGCAACGCAATTCACACCAATTGCGTACTGTTACCAAAACCGCACTGTATTAATTTTATGGGTGCAGCGTATTGGTTTATAGAGGCAACGCACGGAAAATCAATAAACATTACCATTCGAGCATATAACTTGACAACCCACACAGTGTTTAAATTACAATGATTGCATATTACCACGTTGAAAGACAGCGCACTGTGTGTGCTGCGTTTTAGCTCCACGAAATACAATAGTTACCACAGCGCCAATAGAATGCCACCGCTTCCAAATTCTATATAGGCATGCAATCACAACCAGAACGGACAGTATACGCTCCGTTGGAAATTTGAAACACACCCACTCTTGTATTAAAATCATAAAATTTATGAGCAGTGCGGAACTTCGTTATTTTTTACACAGTTCACAGTAAAAATGGTTCACAGAGGTCCGCGCCCTCTTTTTCACCCAACACACTTGTTTACATTGAAGAGCTGCTAATTTTCTTTTTTCTTCCTACTTTTCATACACAAAATAAATTCCTAATTCTAGAATTTACATTAGAGGAAATCTTTCCTCCTTGGCAGCTAAGTTTTTACTTCTTTTTCTTTTTTACTCATAATGTAAATCTTTATTTAGTACAAAAGCAGCTTTTACCTAATAATTTAAGGCTTTTTACCATTTAGTAAGTTTTATTCTCCATGTTAATCCTTCTTTTAGAGAAAAGATAGCATGTCTTATTTTTTTTTCTATTTTTAACTGAGGAAAAAAAAACATAGGAACAGCAAGCTTTTCCCGTCTGAGTGCATGCACCTGCATCAGTGTCCTTTTTCCCTTTCAATAGATTATTGTATAAGTTTTAATCCATCAATTTTGAATATAAGTATGAGATTTTTATAATAAAATAAAAGTAAAATTATTTAATTAAAAAATATATGTATATATAATATTAAAATTTAATTTTACCAAATAATATTGTGGAAAATGAAAATACGAATTCATAGTTTTTAAAAAGTGAATGGTTTAAATGAGTGAATTAATATTTTATATGGGTAAATTATGTTTTTATTTTTTAACTCATTTTAATATTTAAATAATTATAAAATAAATTAAAATATTAAAATTATTATTTTTTAAATCAAATTATAAGTTATAATTATTTTTATAAAAAATTTAATTTATATTATTAACATTTTCATAAAAGCAATTATTTTGCCCATATTTGCACTGGATTAATTATTTTATTTAAAATGTTATTTATTATATCTAATCTGGTTTTGCTACAATATTGACTTCTTCTAATAGCCCACGTGCTTCATAATGCTTCATAAGTAAGAGTGGATTGATAATTGGAGTTATTTTTTTGTATGTTTATCTTCACTAACAATGTTATTATAAAGTCATTTATTACAAAATGAGATGCAAAAAGTATTGCATGTAAATTTTTATTATTTTTAATTTGTCATTTCAAGAAAATTTCATAATCCTAATTTTAATTAATTTAAGAAGTAATGGTTGAATCTAATTATGTGTTTCATATCTAGAGTTTCTCTAGTAATGTCATAGGTTGATTTTGTACTTGTGTTTAGTGACTAGATTGACCTAATAATATCTCTACATCTCTCCAACCTGAGTATATTTGGATTGTTCCCTAGAGAAGTAAAAAATATGCAAGCCCTCCCTTTACTCAATGATCCAAAATGAATTGTTATATAATTTTCACCTTTCTAGGTGGAAAAATTTGAGTGTGATTGCAAGGCTCATTTTATGGGAAAGGTATAGTTTAGTGTTTCTGGATTCATAACCTTACACAAACAATTTTGGCATCAAAGAGACTTTTTGGAGACAAAATGTTGAAAGCATAATTATTGTCCTTCGACATTTTCTACACCTTGAAAGATTTCCAACATTGTGAAAGCAATCTCAATGGGAGTTTATATGTAGAAGTTATGCCTTTGGCAAGTTCACATATATTGTTGATCACTAGGTAGTGAGTAATTGACACATTCTAGTTTCCATTACTCATACATGTGGGCCTAGTCATGTGTATGCTTTCAAGAAGATTCTATAAATTCCAAAATGTTAACACAAATTGAGTGTTAAAGCATGAAAAAAAATCTAACCACAACCCTAAGGAACCATCATGCTATGTTAGGTATTGGAATTCTAGGAAGAAAAAAGGTTCCTTTATCTTAGCATTGAGGTTCTTCCATATTTGAGAAAAATATTTGGGAGTGGGATATGAGGCATATGTAGAAGAGGTAGAAAATTTTATAGTATCTTCGCAGGTAACAATGTCCATGCCAACCCCATGAGGAGTGTCTTGTTCTTTGTATTTTCATATGTTAATTGAAAAAAAGAGAGAGGAGAATATGCTTCACCCTCTAGTTGCATTTCTCCTCCTTTTTCTTGCCTATGTCAAATCTTTTGTTTATTTATATGTTCATTTGCATGTTCTTTTGTAACACCCTCTTCCCACATATACCCAAGTAACCGACCAACCATCGTAAACATTTGAAAACATGCTACTATGATATGATTCAACCTCCTAGGTCACCTTAGGGAAGTGGAACCGACAAAGCACACATCCTACAGAACCTACAGGAGCTACCACACATTTCCAGGTAGCCATTGCCTAAGGAAAATGAACAGTTCAAGGACTCAGAACCCTAGTTTCTCCTTTGCCAAGCCCTCCAAGCAACTAAGGGTCCCAATTTCTCCCATGAGCCTGATTGAGTAAGACTGAAGCCTTTTTTGGCCAGCGTTATGCCAACAACTATGATATTTAAGGCTAAATTCCAAGACTAAGACCCAGCCACAGCCCATAATTTCATGGAATTTATAGAAATCAAAAGAAAAATAGAGACAGTGATTCCAATACAAATTCTTGAATAAATACTTGACTGAACCCCTACTAGCCATGACAAGCATTTGTTTAAACATCTCACCAATATGCATTCTACAAGTTTAAGCAACATATAAGAGCATAAGGGTCTTATACTTATCTGATAATCACTAAGAAGCATTGATGACTTGTCACATTAGCTGCATTATCATCTATTAGGTCATAGATTCATTGCTCAATCATTTACAAATCAAAACATTATGAGAACCGCCCATTTTCACTGCCATGAAACGTATTCATAACCAACATATAAACAACAAAAATAATGAAGATGAAATAGCCATAAGTGCCACATATGAGCAAGTACATTTTCTCGTGAAATACAAAAGAAAGGAACTCTTATTAATGAATGTGAAAGCCACCCGGTATGGGACTACCATGTTCCACCCAACTGTCGATTGGTTGAGAGTCTCTCTTCAACCAATCCCTCCTGTGTCATATTCCAAGCATGAATGTGGACTCAAACCAAAAGAACCAATCAGGGCTTCACAAGGTTAAACCAGCTCACCCTCATTAATGGAATCAAGCTTTACCACAATCCCCACTAGATCACTAGGCCATAAACAAGCATGGATGCCACCAGATTTCTCCACCTACACCATGATGAATTTGCATGTCTCCTACTCTCTACGCTTTACCGCAATCCACAATATGATATAGGGATCATTAGGTTGTAATCGAAACACCACCCTTCAGGCTTTATAATATATCCCTCAATTCACCATAAAGGATTCCTAGGCCCGATCAAGGGAAACCATCTCTAGGATTTAGGATATATCCCTTCATTCATCAGTCAAGGATTCCTAGGCCCACTGAGGCATGTAATACCTAGCTTTACCAAGGGGTCACTAGGTCAGTTTCTTTACCACAATCCAGATTCTGGTTCAGGGATCACTAGGCCATGTGTTCTTTCATTCAAAAATCCATCTCACTAAGCATTGAATCGATCTGACAATTCATATCAACCAACCCATATCACCATGGCTATGTTAGAATGGACAGGCTAGGCTGAAAAACAATGTCACACCTGGAAAAACCCATGCCCGTGACAACAATACAACTAAGAACACGCATGCATAACCATGCATGCCAAATATAGAAAGAAAATCACACGTGCAAATCGATACACGTTGTAGATGTTTGACCCTATTGTTTCTTGTTTGATATTTACTTCCTCTTTGCCTTCTTTTCCTTTCTTGATCTAATTTTGAGGTGCTCCAAGAAAACTCTAAGTTCCCAAGAGTGAGAGAGAAATTTAAAACTGAACTCACCAAAAGCCATGAACTCGTCCTTAGAAGCCTTTTTATTAATTTGGCCACTATTTTCTTCATTTTCCTCCTCAGATGCAACCTATCACCTTTCACCTTCCTTTTCTCCTAATTTCTATTATTTTCATAAATAAATCACAAAAAATGTCATTTTCCATTTCCAACACCTTTGTTAATGCCTTTGCCAATTTCCTTGGCCACAATAACTGAAATGAACACCCACACTAGGATGCTTTTCCAAACATTCATCTTGGAATAAGTGTCCCATAACCGTGGTTATTATTTTTCCTTTATTAACTTGTATTACATGGAATTCTCACTAGCGATGTTACAAAACCCTCCCCCTTGGGGGAACACCGTCCTCTGTGTTCAATGACACCTATAAGCAAAAATACTACTAAAAGAAAAACATACTTCCTGTGGAGCTTTATAACTTAGTTCATTGCAATATTTACAATGATCAACCTATTGAGAAGGAAACCAACATGAAAATTGCAATGACATGACGCCCATGCTACTTATTGGATCTTTATAACATAGGTCATGGCGGTATTTAAATCCATATAAATATGTACATATACCAAAACACCACATCAAACATATACCCAAAACATATATCAAGGACATTCACTCAACCAGTGAATAAAGAGGGATACATAGCCTACATCTGATCCGACATATTCCATGTAGCTTCATCGGGCCCAAAGTTCTTCCACTTCACTTTAATCTGTTGGATTGTTTGGTTCTAGAGCATGAGCACCTTTCTCTGCAATATACATTGAGGTTTCGACTGAAATACAACATATGGCTCCACCTGCAATATAGACTAGTCAATCACATGATCAACATCTTTACAATACATTTTAAGCAATGGAACATGGAAAAAATCATGGACTTTCACTGTCATAGGTTGTGAAAGTTGATAGGATATTGCCCCAATCCTTTCAAGAATCTTAAAAGGTCCTCAAAGCCGAGGTGTCATCTTAGTTCACGATCCAATCCATAAGGTTCTCTTCTTTTACTTGATGCACAAGTACACCCTCTCAATCATGTATGTATGTATTATATATATATATATATATATATATATTTTATATAATATATATATATATATATATATATGACACGTCTTTATTTCAACTTTTGAACTATAAATATTCCCGCATGGACTTGAGGTTGTTGGTTTTCTTTGATACCCATGTGGTTGTTACCACTTTGCAGCTTATAAACAAGGAAAGTTGCCTTAATCACTTGAACCGAGGTGATGTGATGTGTATGACTAAAGGAGGATATTATGAGTAGAGTATTGACCCTTTTACCTATGTCCATTTTCATTTTTTATGTTTATTTTGGTTTCCTTCATGTTTTTATTGTGCAAAGGTTTTAGAACCTTGGCCTTTCATTCATAGGTGTTATTTTTGATTACCCAATTTGGGTTCATATTGTTTTTTTTGTTCAACATTTTTCTCCCCATGCAGCCTAATGCATGGTATTTCAAGGAAATGTCATGTAAGTTCTTTTCATTTCGACTTGTTTTATATTTCATGTTTTCTTCATATCAATTAATTTTTCTAACTTGTTCCAATGTTCTTCTTCTGCAAGTGAGGGTTCACATATTTCGCCTCAATTAATATAGTTTATGATGCTTCTATTCATTTTCACATAGAAATCATGTCTAATACATTGATGGAGTTTGGGATTTTTGCACAGACATGCGTCCTCAAATATTATTCTCCTAAATTTATGCCTAATTTCTTGAAACATGCAATTTAAGTTGTCCTCTTTCCTTTCCATAGTTACAGATAAGGTTGTCGCATGTATTTCCCTCAAATTTTATGAGATTGGTGTTTAAAGGTTTGCATATGGTTTTTCTTTTATTTTTTACATCAGATTTCAAGTAACTTCCCAATATACGATTCTTCCTTCTAGGACCTAGACAGAAAATGGACCACGGTATCCTTGGTGGTTTTCTATAAAGAGTATAGGTATTCTCTATTTCTCTTTTATTTTCTCAGAACATCTAGAATTCAGTTATAACTTTATTTAATCAATCTCATAAAATCATAGAAATCTTTAACAAGGTTAATAATAAACATTACATACAAATCATCAATAAAACTAGATATAGTAGGAAATAAAAAAGTAGTATGCTTTTCTTTTACAGTTTGTGGAATTGACTTTACAAATATATCGAAAGAAAATTGGATGGGAAGACATGTTCTTTTATTTCCTGTGATTTCAGGCTTACCATCATGTAGTCTTAAGGGCTTCTTTGGATACCAGACTAGCTTTAACATTGAGTTCCCTCTAAACATGCTAGAATGAAAGAAAAACAAAGTAAGTTCTATCGTCTTTAATTATATCCATTATTAGTGATAGAATTAAATTTTTAACTTGTAATTTTCATTTTTCCACTCCAAAATGAGCTTCAGATCCCTGATTTATCTTAAATTTTCAATATCAACCAAAGAACATATACATCACCTATATTTATTTGATCCTTCTCCCACTATTACTTTAAAGTTGATCATATGAATTTCCCTTAACAATATTGTATTTGTAACACCCTCCTCTCACATATACCTAAGAAATCGGCCAGCAGAGGTAAATATGTGAAAAGAGGCTACTATGATTGGATTTGACTTCCTATGTGACCTTAAGGAAGTGAAATCGAGAAAACAAGACCTTACAACCCTCCTTAATGTACTTCAGGATCCCCGAGAGCTAATCCACCACTCCAGGTGCCCAACCCTTGAGTTAACCTAGAATTTTAATTAATTATACTTAGAGTCACTCCCATGACAAGGCATGCATGTGATTATAAACCTATATTCGCCCCCACAGTGCCTGCAAGGGGGAGACTGAAGTCTCTCCCAACCAGTTCTCTGCCAGAGACTACGAGATTTAAGCCACTCTTTTAGGGCTAGTCTCCAAACCAATGCCTGGAACTTGATGAGACTTTTCAATACAATAGATTACACGAAGGCAAAGCCTCTAACACAAAACTTTATCAAGGGCTTGAACTAACCAAGCATAATCATGACAAAAAGTTTGTCAAACAGTTAGTAAATATGCAACCTACAGGTGTAAATAACAGATCTGAGCATAGGGGTCTCATACTTATCTGGGATTCATTATGAAGCTTGTCTCATCACATTATGTTCCATTTCATCCATTATGTCATAGATACATTGATCATTTAATTACAAGTAAAAACATGATGGAACCCATACATGGCTGTTGTCATAAAACATATACATAACCAACATAATAGGGACAAACATATACACCACATATAATCCATCATAATTCTCATAGAGATACAAGGTTAAATAATATTTCATTAATGATGCAAAATCCAAACTCGGGAAGGAACTTCCATGTTCCGTCCAATCATAGAATTGCTGAGCCAAATCTCTCTTCATCCATTCACCCCCATGCCATATTCCAAGAATGAATGTGGAATCTCATAGAACACACCAATCAAACTCATTCAGGGCTTCAAGAGGCCATCCACCTCAACTCATCAAATAGTGACTCCACCTCACGGTCGAACATCAAAAAACCATCATTGGATTAGTCTCCATCCAAGCCGTCCAAGGCTTCTAGAGAATTTTTACAACCAAGGCTTTCAGGATTAGTAACTCAAGCCACAACTTATACAAATCTTCCAGAGACGTTTTTCTAGGACTAGTAACTCAACCCACCAAGGGCTTCTAGAGCATTTTTCCAACCAAGGCTTCCAGAAATAGTAACTCAACACGGGTCGTTATAGGGATTCCATAGCATTTTTCCAACCAGGGCTTCTAGGACAAGTAACTCAACCCAAGCTATGGAAACATGAGAACCAACCAAAGAAATCAATGAAAAAAATGCACAATCACCATTTCTATCTAGGAAATGGCAAGGCTAGGAAATCCATTGTCAATCATGACCATCCTCCATGCCAATGTCAAATCATAGGAAAAAATCCACATGCATATGCCATGCATGCCAGAACAAGTGAAGGAAACATACGAGCAACTCGGTACCTATAAGAAAGTTTGATATAGTTGTTGATCTCGATGCCTTCTTATGCCTTCATGCTCTTCCTTTGCCTTCTTTCTCCAAGAATCCAAATATGCCACACCCTCCAAGAGTGATTCAATAAAACTATAAGTATCCGAGAGTATGAGAGAGAGAATAATGAGAGAGAGCTCCAACACTAAACTGACAAAGTCTTGTCCACTTATCCTCATAAGCCTTTCTATTAATGAGGCCTCTATTTTCTTCATTTTCCATTATTTTCCTCCAACTTCCTCCTCACATGCAACCTATGAATTTTCACCTTCCTTTTCTCCTAATTTCCATTATTTTCATAAATAAATTTCCAATTAATGCCTCATGCCTTTCCAAAGCCTTAATCATTTCTTTTGCCAATTTCCTTTAGCCATAATAACTGAATCAACACCCACTAGGATGTTTCCCCCACCATTCATCTTGGAATATGTGTCCCATCATCCATGGTATTTATATATTTTTACATGGAATTTTCACCAGAGCTATTACAAAACCCTCCCCCTTGGTGGAACACCATCCTCTGTGTTTAATGACACCTATAATCAACAAGACTTCTGAAAACAAAACTTACTGCCCATAGAGATTTATAACATAGCTTGTTGTAGTATTTACAATGACCATTGTTGAAACATGACAAACATACCATTTACTAGAGCTTTATAACATAGCTCATTATGGTATTTACAATCCACATATACACATACACATTTTCTTCAACCATCAAATAACAATACTATCTATGGAGCTTTATAAATCTATCTTGATACAGTATTTACAATAATACACACATATAATAATATGCACATTTTCTAAAACAACAAATAAAATGATATGATGTCTGCATCCACAATAAGGAAATCTAGAGGCTCATGCCTCTACCCTCAAATTAATACCAGGATTCACCTCCTTCCTAGGAAGTCCATAATCCACTCTAAAGTCAAATCTACATCCAATATCCAGCGCTACAATCCTGAGCCACTTGTCCTCTCATTGAATAATTATCGCCTCATTATTCTATGGTGCACTCCAAATTTTCATCTAATTCAATCTAGTAATGCTAATGACGAAAAAATCCATTCGTGACCTTCCCTTCTCTGCTACACAGTCCCTTGGGAAATCTGGTCACCCCTTCTGTGCAGTCACTCACCTTCCAGGTTTCACTACCACCCCAATCTCGGGCAGTCCATCCCTTTGCAATGCTTCCTTACATCGAAAGATACAAAATCTAGGTCATATCCCTACCTCAAAACCATCATACTATTCATAGCATGCTCATGGAAATCAACTAACACTATTGGGTACCAATGCCCCACAATGGCCCTACTCCTCAAGTGCTCTACCAATATATTGTTGCATATTTCAATTCCTTTGTTTCTGTTGCTAATTATTGTAGTCGATTTTGGCCACTCAACCAAGCATGTTCATGCATTCCCATTCCAAGCACATAATCTCCATTAGATTCAAAATAGATGTAAATAAATTCAAATCATACCTCATTGGTGGCCCATTAATAAGGTACATTTGCAATTATGTTTGCTTCCTATCACAACAAGATAAACTAGCATATTTGACCAACTCATCATGTATAAACATATCACATCCGGGTAGCTCAAAACATAACCGTCATAGATCAAAATCATAAATCACATGTAACTATCATAAGCCAAAATCATAGATCGAATGTAATCAATGTAGACCAGAATCATAAATCACATGCATAATAAAACTGAAATGAGATACTTAGCCTTTAATCAATCCTTAGCTTCTGCCTTTGTCCTTGTTCCATATGCACTTTGTATCGGTTGTCACACCTAACAACACCCACTTCCTTCTCCACAACCATGTGCACATACCCATAGTGTGCAGCACACACATACAACCACACACCACATACAACACCATGTAATACATGCACCTACACCTGATATAAAACACATACACCAATACCAAGTGCATAACAGAATACCATACATACTCCTATGTCTGGTGTAAAACATGACACAACATGACACACCACATATGCGTACACAGTGTACATCACACAACATGCATCCACACATAATGTGCGACACCACAAATGCATACACATACACCTGATATAAAACACAACTCATACATCTATGCCCGATGTACAATGCCACACAATGCATGTACTTACACCTAGCGTACAACACAACAAAATACTTGTACTACATAAGTACAACACAAAAAATACATGTACTACACAAAGTACAACACAGGGAATACAAATGTCACGATACGACGATTACACAATACACAAATGCGCGCAACACCTCATGTATGACATGCCCGTAATACGAAATGTGCACCAGTACCATATGTGAGTAATTATATGGGCTCATTTTACCTCCTAACCTAGTTAAATCAACCATTCTCTTAGCTTATCGTATGATTTTCTGATTATATTTATGCTTATAGAGTGAGTTGAGTTAGTTATGATGTCATGTGGTCTAACAAGTATTTAATGCAAATTATTAATGGATTTCGAGGTCAAAGTCAAGGATCCAGTGGTCAAATGGTAGAAATAACTCGAAGTGGACAGAGGAGAGGACTTATAGGAGGGAAACCCCTCATTTATTACTCCTCATTTTTAAATTCCCCTTCATTTAGCTCGGAGTACAAGCAATCAAATCATGCACTAGAAGGCAGTCGAGCAACTGGAGGATGACGGATAGTTATCTCGAGTTTTGGTATCTAAGCCTCCCTGATTTTAAGGAAGCTATTGGTAGCTTCAGATGTATAAGTAGAGAGGCCTAGGACCTCACTAAGGTCGGATTTTTGCTTATGTAAACTCTGCTCAAATTTTGAGCTTATTATTTTGTGACAGTGTCATGTAAACTTGCTATTTTTTTTATAATGAAGATGGAACCCTTTTTGAGCTAGCACTGAGTTACCTCAAAAGGCTAAGGCTCTTAGGTTAGGGGCCAACCTAAGTAGCCAATCTTCTCTTTACTTGTATTTGTATGCTTACTTCAGTTTGTAGATTAATTTGCTGGTAGATGTATTTCTTTTATGGTTCAGAATAGGTTGTTTTTGATGATTTAGTAGTTTGCTTCCATTTTTGCTTTCTGTAGTAGGTTAAGTAGCAATCAAAAAAGATTCAAAAGGCTAGCAATAGTTCCTTGGCCTCTCTCCCTCCCTCTAGGACCATGGTTTGAGGCAAAGACCCTCTTGCTGCCCCAAAAACAAAGATTATCCTCATTCATAGGACTTCTAGCGTTTGCAACATTTTAGTAGCTTAATAGTCTAGTTTTGCTTTGCTTCAGATCTTCCTTATCATGTTCACTTCCTGATTGGAAATAGTCCTTTTCCATGCTTTCCTTTCTTGCAACATTTCTAAGCATTTCCTTTCATAGATCATAGTTTAGACCATTTTAATGCAAAACTTTGTTTTTCCTAAATGCACTCATTTCATTTGTTGCTTGATCCTCTTGGTTGACTGCCAGTTCCTTTGCAGTAGATTTCTTCCAATAGTAGGCCAAATTATTCGCAATCACATCCTCCATATGATCCATGCCTTATAGGTATCCCAAACCTCACCTCAATTCTGCCTTAGTTTCATTCATTTTTCATAGAACTTCTTCCTCTCTCCTTGAGCAAACCCAATCATCTTTCTCCTTCCTGGTGGTTCATGGTAGACTTTAGGCACCCTAACACCTCACTACAACCTTCTTCCACCTTTTCCACCTACTCTCACACCCTCAAAATAGCGGAAATTTCTCTCATCCTCCAACTGTAGGCCTCCTATAGTTTCCCTGTTTTCCTCCTGTAGTTTCCCTGTGTCCTCCTGCAGTTTTTCTTGTAGGCTTTCTTTTGAAGGCCGAGTTTGGTAAAAGCCTCCAGAAGGCCACCTAAGATCCCCTAGGACCCATCTACACCATCTTCCATCCTCCCAAGCTCCAAAACCACCCTTTAACGCCACCTGTTCACTGCCACACTCACATACAATAAATTAGATGGATGTCAAATTCACATAAAAGCACATAAAGATCCAAAAATATGTCTTTTTCTTATTTACTTCTAGAAATAGCATGTTTAGATGTTGTTTTCTTTCTTGAGTAGTTAATGGCATTGCTTCCATGTTTTTCATAATGTCTTTGGAAAAAGTAGAATTAGCTTGTTAGTTAGGGTTTACTAGGTCTTGCTTCACATTCCAGCCTTTTTCCTTTCCATAATTAGGATAGCTTTGGTAGAGTAATCTTCCTTTACTGCATCACACATAGAGATTCTTCTAGGATATATAGAATTTGGCTTGAGCTCCTAGTGATCTTGCGCCGGCTAACCAAGTGACAACCTGCAGTAAGAACTAGTACTTGTGCATATAGCACCGACGCTTGAAAGTTTGTTACAAACTACCAGGTTGATAAAAGTAAAGTTGGCAGCCCAAGAGTTGCAACATTCTTGCTGCAATACTGGCGCTTACCACAACATCTACAAATTACCGCCTATACAAAGAAGCACCTGCACCACGTGTGTGTAGCATCACATGTACATGGCACCACCTACACAACACCACATGTACACTGCACCACCTATACAATGTGTACACAATACGACATGTACACATGTACATGACACTACATGTACACAGCGCCACATGCACGACATGTACACATGTACATGACACTACATGTACACAGCGCCACATGCACAACATGTACACAGCGCCACATGCACAACATGCACACAACACTACCTGCACACAGTGGCGCTTTTACAACATGTACACAACACTACATGGACACATCACCACTTGTACAATAATGCACACCACACCATATGTACATAACACCACATGTACAACAGGCATGCAACACCATATGTACATAGCACTACATATCCAACATGTACATGACATCATATATACACATCACTGCATATCTAACATGCACAGAGCACCATATGCACACAACAACACATATCCATCATGCACACAATGAAATATGTACAAAACACTGTATATCTAACATGTACATAGCACCATATATACCCAACACTGAATATGCAACATTCATACAAAATTATTTGTACTAACACCCTGTACATAATATTACATAAACAACATGTACACACACTACATATGCACAATATTGCAAGCGAACAATCATCATAGATGAAACATGTGCAACATGTACGACATGCATAACAATAATACCACACATCTGAAACCACACTACCTCTACCAAGAAAAATTGCTTATAGTGTCTTATCCATGATTGTCCAAACATGTTGCAGACCATAATGCTTTCATTTCACTAATGGATCCTTCGATATATCCTCTCCATAACATAAACATAATATAATCACATAATATCAACTCATAACCACATGATATTGACCTCATATATTTGTCATGACTATTATTCCACTTGATTCCTCATAAACCAAGAACCTCTTCATGTCATTCACCTGCATAAGAAATCATTCCTCCACAAGAATGATCCTTTACAACCTGTCAGATAGTAACCTAGATACATGTACACATACATACATCCTAAAATAATAATGATCTTGCCAGCCAATGTCATGCATACATACATATGTACATATAAACAGTAGCATAAAACAATCATCATCCTGTCAGACAACAACATACATACATACATACATACATGTATACATATAAATGTTAGCATTAATAATCATGATCCATGATGACCCTGTCAAACATGACATACATACACACCTACATGTATGAAAATCAACATAATCACTGGATATCAAGGTCAAGGTTAAGATAACTTCCTTTATTCATACACAACATTGAGAACAATCATTCCCAACATAGCCAAGGAAATTGACACCTCAAATCCATTTACTTACATACGTGCATTCCAAACATACAATATACATGTATGACGATTTGCTCTTATCCCAAAGTCTAATGTTGAAACCTCATTATGATGATCTACATCTCCTATTCTATCTCAACCAACACATTAGCATCATAACAACCAATATCACCATGGTGACCTAAATTTCATATAATAACTTCACAAGGAATATTTTCCCTACTATTTCATGCATAATTATAACCAAGACCATATATGCATTACAACTGCATAATCAACCATACACGCGAGAAGACACACTTCATGAAAACACCTTCAACCTTCACATGGCGACATCACTACAACCATGTTCAAGACCATACAAGTGAAAAAATCACATGGACTACATTAATAAGGACCACATATGAAACCAACATGGAAGCATGATCATCACACAGCCCAAGGAGAGTGAAACCACACTTCGATACTACTTTGTAACACCCTCCTCCCACATCTACCCAAGTAATCAACTAGCTGGGGTAAATATGGGATGAGAGGTTATTATGATTGGATTTGACCTCCTGTGTGACTTTCAGGAAGTGGAATCAACAAAACAAGACCTTAAATACCTCCCTCTGATGCTTCAAAACCCCCAGGAGTTAATCCACCACTCTAGGTGCCCAACCCCTAAGCTAACCTAACATTTCAATGAATTAGACTCATAGTTGCTCCCATGACAAGGCATGCATGTCACTGTAAACCTATAGTCACTCTCAGAGTTCCTATAAAGGAGAGACTGTACTCTCTCTCAACTAGTTCTACGCTGAAGACTACAAGAATTAAGCCACCTTTTCAGGGATAGTCTCTAAACCAATGACTAGAACTTGATGATACTTTCCAAGACAATACATTACACCAAGGAAAAGCCTCTAACATAAAACTTGATCAAGGGCTTGACCCAACCAAGCCTAACCATGACATACATTTTGTCACACAGTTAGTAAATATTCAGCCTACGGGTGTAAATAATTGATATGATCATAGGGGCCTCATACTTATCTGAGATTCACTATGAAGCATTGTCTCCTTATCACATTAGCTTCCATCTCATCCATTAGGTCATAGATATATTTATCATTTAATTACAAGTAAAAACATGATGAAATCCATACATGTTTTCTTTCATAAAACATATACATAACCAACAAAATAGGGACATAAATATCAATGAAATAAAAACCATATACACCACATATAATCCATCACAATACTCATAAAGAAACTAGTATAAATAACCTTTCATTAATGATTCAAAATCCAAACCTAGGATGGGACTTCCATGTTCCACCGGACTATAGAATGGTTGAGCCAAATCTCTCTTCATCCATTCACCCCCATGCCATATTCCAATCATGAATGTGGGATCTCATAGAACACACCAATAAAACTCATCCAGGGCTTATAGAGCTCATCCACCTCAACCCATCAAACGGTGACTCCACCTCACTGTCGGACATCACAAAACCATCATCAAGTTTGTCTCCATCCAAGCCTTTTAGGGCTTCCAGAGAATTTGTCCAACCAAGGCTTCTAGGACTAGTAATTCAACCAAAAACTTATACAAGGCTTCTAGAGTGTTTTTCCAATTAAGGCTTCTAGGACTCATAACTCAACCCACCAAGGGCTTCCCTAGTTTTTGTCCAACCAAGGCTTCTAGGACTAGTAACTCAAACCATGTTATTACAAGGCTTCCGTGACTAGTAACTCAACCCAAGCTAAGTAAACATGAGAAACAACCAAAACAAGTAATGAAAATAAACCCACAACCACCATGGCTATCTAGGAAATGGCAAGGCTAGACAATCCACTGTCAATCCCGAACATCCTACATGCCAATGATAGATCACAACCAAAAATCCACATGCATATGCCATACATGCTATAACTAGTGAAGGAAACATACATGAAACTAGGTACCTACAAGAAAACCCGATGTAGTTGTTGATCCTGATGCCCTCTTGCGCTTTCCTTCTCTTCCTTTGCCTTCTTTCTCAAAGAATACAAATATGCCACACCCTCCAAGAGTTATCCAAGAAAAATTTAAGTATCCAAGAGTATGAGAGAGAGTTACAACACTTAACTAACCAAGTCTTGCCCACTGATCCTCATAAGCCTTTTATTAATGAGGCCTCTAGTTTCTTCATTTTCCATTATTTTCCTTCAATTTCCTCCTCACTTCCAACCTATGACTTTTCACCTTCTTTTTCTCCTAATTTCCATAATTTTCATAAATAAAATGACAATTAATGCCTCATGCCTTTTTGAAGCCTTTACCAATTTCCTTTAGACTTAATAAACCAACTCAACACCTACTAGGATGTTCCCCCCATCATTAAGATTTGAATACATGTTGTTTAGCAAATAAATTCCTCTTGCTGACAAGAGAAATCTCCCTAGATCCTAAAAGGAAACTAGAAACAAACAGACAATCAAGTTAATTCCTTCCTTAACAAGGTGATTAAAGGAAATTCAAACCTTATTACGACATGCTTGATGAAGATCCCTCTTTGTGCTTCAGTGTAGCACCTCCATGCTTGAATTTATACCTACACACATGGAAACAACAAAGGATCAAAGGCATATGCAACATAAATGATTCAATAATTCAAACTAGTGATCAAGGAGACTAGTAAAAAACATCATTCCAATGGAAAAATATAAATAATTGTAAAATATCCATGAAATCGATCAATTAATCCATTAAACAATGAAGTGAGAAGAAATGCTTGCTTGTATTAGTTTCAAAAACATAAAGAAGCTAAAAAACCTATGCCTTGATTTTGTGAATCTCCTCTCATTGATCTCAATCCTCTCCAAGAATGATAAGCTCTACAACCTAATTAATCCAGCATAAATTTACTCAGCAGCCTCCCTCAACTCCCCCACCTATGGCTTGATTTATAGGCCAAAACAATGTAGTTTGAGATCCTTAGTCCAAGGATGAGATCCAGTAAAAGAGGGATGAAGGCTCCTTAAAGAATGGGAATTATTTCCATCAAAAATGACGTTAGGCTTGAATAAACATGAGTTCGAGGTTTTCTTTTGGGAATGATTCACCCAACAATGCTTCTAGATCTCACTTTTTATTTTTACATTTTATTGATTGACCTGCACAGTTTTTTTTTAGAAACAGAGCATAGATCTGCACATTTTTATAGTGGAAGAAACTGCACATGTGTGGTTTTTGTTGAGAAAAACCATGCAAATGCTCAGAAACAAGGTTTTGTACCAAGATATCTAGAAATTTCCACTTTATTCAAGGTATATAAGTTGTTGACTTGTAAGGGAGTTCTTCATGACACTTGTATGGATGGTGAGAGATTCAATTTTGATGATTATTTTTCATGGTGACAAAATGAAGTGTAAGAAATTGCCTGGATAGCATGAATCTAAGACTTGTAAAAGGATGAGTTGATGTCGAGCCTGGTAGAAACCACCCAATTACTGGTGAATGAGGTAAATGAGTAACATACACAAGGTAATCCACCAATGAGGAAAATGGATCCCAAGGTACCTAGCATAGTCAATTAAGTCTAAAAAGATGAGCTAACATTGAAAACCACTAAACTCAATCAATCAAGAGCTAATGATGTAAAGCCACTGTCAATCATGAGTAATCCTGCCATTGAGGCCTACAAGCTCCAAGGTACTACTAGTTCCTAGATCAAGCTCCTGGATAATGAGATGAAGTTGATAGGATAAGATTCCTTGAAGGAGGGCATTGATGTATCCTCCATCAATCAACACAAAACATATGATGGCCAACTTAAAAATATCAATAGGCAACTACAAATGGTTGACACAAGATGAGGCTTCCCTTCAGCACATAATGACATGATAAAAGATTGACTTGGTTGCATGACTAATGAGAACCATGTGATATCATGAAACAATGTATGAGGCATTGAAGCATTCTCCATATGACTAGAAGAGTCACTAGACAAAGGATTAAACAAACTCATATGTATGGTAAGAATCCTACGAAAGCTAGAACCAAATTGTGAAAGAATGATGTAGATAAATGTCATGTTCAAGGGAAACATGAAAAACACTCTCATTTTGATGACTAAAAAAAATAAATGTTCCATTCTATTTTCTCTCTTTAGTCTCCTTCCTGGTCAAATGTCCATGAAATAGAAAAAAAGTATGCTCAATAGCTTCATTTTTCATCAATTTAGTCCCCCAAGCTCAAAAAAGAGATAAAACAATACATAAGAGAACCTTCTAGCCATAATAGACTAGAGTATTCCTTTTTCACATCTAGTCTACTCAATTCAAAAAAGGCTTAAACTTATACTTAATAGAGGCCCCTTCAAGTACTTTAATGAGTGTGAATGAGACAAGTTCACTCGAAAATCGTTTCTAAGTTAAGGAATCTTTAAATATATTAAAGGAAACTCCTCCTAGAGGAACAAGTGGTATAAAGGGTAGTTAATTGGTTCTATTCATGGTGGAATTGCTCAAATATATATGAAAAGTTCAAGGAGGTGGCTAATAGAACCACTCATTGCAGTGGATCCTCCAAGAAAGGGTAAAACACTAAGTGAAAGAAAATGGTAAGCCAATAGATGATGAAAATGGAATGAATAAACCGAGGATCATCATGCAAAAATAGGCTAAGGAAAATTTGAAATCACAAGGGATAAAAGTGGTGGAATCCTCCTTGGGTATGGCCAGAAAATGATGAAGAAGAAGATATCAGGTTCAAATTCTAGGTCAATACAATTCAGAAGGATGGATTCTGAAAAGGAGAATAAAAATGATTGCATGGACACTAATACAGAAAAAGGGTGTGATACTAGAGTATCCATGATAAAATAAGCAGTAATACTAATCTACGAAACACATACAAGAGTGGCTAAAGTCCCAACTTAACAGAGCCAAACCTAAGGCACAAATATGTCGCTGATGGTAAAAAACGCAATACTAATGACAAAAATGACCTACCACTATATGCAAGTAAACAAGATGTACCTTACGGCCATTTCAGAAATGGGACCTTTAAAGGAACGTTAAATAAAAGGTAAACCCTTATACTCCTACAAAAACTCACTAGAATAATATTATAGGTAAATATCCCCACAAACCTAAAAATTGAAAACGAAATATTCTCTAAGATGCAATTTTTTTTTATAAATAGAAGCACATACCTCCTCCTTTGTACATTGTGAGTTGTAGAAGAAATGAGGAGAGTGTTCCCAAGCATTATGGTCCAAGTCAACGATGAGAAAGAGTAGCAAAGAAAAGGTCATCCCAAACAAGGTAAGTCAATTTCATCCTCTCCATAGTCATTTTGTGTGCAGGTTTCTCATGGTCACTACAAATTTTTAGGATTTCTTTTTTATTTCTTAAATCTTCCAACAACATGGTCAAAACATAGAAATTTGGACTAGAAGGATTCATCCACACAACTTCTATGTGTTTATCTCAACTAGAGTTATAAATTTTTAGCTTCAACAGTATGGCTAGTGCAAATTTTCTTAGTTTTTACTTCTTTCTCCCCAAATCAAATTTTACTAGGGTTTTATAGTGAAATCATATTTTTTACTTGTAGCCATGCTCATGAAAAAATTATCATTTGTGGGTGCAGGATAAACCATGGTTGAACGGACGGAAATAAAGCATTTTTCCAATGGCATGTAGGTCATAACTCATTAACCAACAATAGATGCCTTGAGGAATTGTAGTTTATTGAAATTCTTCATGATTTCGAGCATGATCCCTTTGTACTGGTGCAAATCATTCAATGCTAGGATATCGATACCAAAAAATTCATAGTGGGGCCATAGTCATTTACTCTACAATTGGATGAGAAATACTTCCTCACATGTTTATAGACACAGGGAGTTCTGGTTGTGTTGGTTGGGGTATGAGGTACAAGTGGAGAAGCAATGTAGAGCCATTACAGAAAATTTTAACCTAAAAGCTCCCATAAAATTTTCACGTAATTTCCATGTCATAATATGTGAACCAATCAAAATCCTTTAAATTTAAAAATAGGTACAAGTAAATATTTTGGAGGGAAAAGAAGAAAAAATATTTTTTTTCAATTTTATTTTTGGTTTATATCCTTATAAGTTTACTCAAATTTCAAGTGTAGACATTCATTGGATGCAGAATTAAATTATGCATCCAACGAATACCCATTATGCATACTTTTGAGTAGACCCACATTGATAAAAAATGAAGATAGACTAAAAAACATGTTCAACACTCATTTTTAATGTTTCTTCAATTTTTATTAATGTGGGTCTTCTCAAAATTTAGCATAATGGGTACTCATTAGATGCAGAATTTAATTATGCATTCAATGAGTGTCTACACTTGAAATTTGAGTAGACCTGTAAGGAGATAAACCAAAAATACCATTAAAAAAAGTAATTTTCTTCTTTTCCCTCCAAATTTTATAACTCTTATTTTATTATATTAACTAATATTTAATTATTTATCCTTAAGAGGCCACTTTTAGGCTAAAATTTCCTCTAATGTATATCCAACAATATTGTAGAGCAAACACTTGATCAAATAAGGACAAAATTTTGATTGAAGCAATCCACAACATTAGAGTACGTACCTTGGCATACATAGTGACCCGAGTAGCAAGGGATCGATCACCTCATGATTTGACTAAACCACATCCAGAGTTGGTGATTCAATGTATGGATCCCACCTTATTGAACTGGTGTGAGTTTATGATATCCAATACCAAGGATCAACTCACCAAGATAAAAAGAGGGAGGGTCAAGAAATTTGGTTATAGGAGTTTTCCAGTGTCATTTTCTTGGAGAATATCTCGAACATGACGCCAATTTCAGGAGAATATGATTTATATCCACTGGAAACACAAGTTCAAATGATGAGGTGGTGCAGTCTCATGATGAGGTAGGAGCATGTGCACAATGGAGATTGGTTTATAGTGCAATTCTTCAAATGGATGAGAGAAACAACTTTAGTAGTGGATAATTATCCATATGATGGGGTAAATTTTTAGGGAGATTCAGATCTATCCTTGCCCCCTAGAATGAAATGGGATTAAGATATAGGTAAAATATATATATTATATATATATATATATATATAATATATATATATATATATTATCTTGGATTTTTGGATTTTATTTTATTTTTTTGTTTATTTTTATATGGGTACAAGGTTACTAACATGTTGTGAATCTGGTATTTAAATTGTGTGCCAACGCACTCTGAGGGTTGTTCTCTGCTAAGAAGAGGGGTACCACTATCCAAGCTCAAGAAACACATGCAACAAATAAAGAAGAATATGAGGATGAGGAGTTTTGATATTTCATTCACAATGTTGAGGGTTTGACCTTAGGGTTTATGCCGAGAATCATTGTAGAGATTCCTCAACATATGCAATTGCATAGAGTAGGAGCAACTTCATCTCCTTATCAAGGTCTCTTCCAACATATTTTAAATGTAGTGCTATGTTACCATGAGCACCACTGAGTATGGATAGTGGGCTCCCCAAGGTTTTGTTTTAGATATGACTGCATATGTATGACATTATGGCGAGGGCCTCAGCTGACAAGATTTTGAACTATGTACCCAAACTATATTATAATAAAATAACGGCTTCTATTGTGTATTTGGTTTAAAATGGTGTGTACTATATATTTTATATTGTCTTATCATGTGCATGTTTAAAAATTTAATGTGACAAACACCAATCTAACACGTACTTAGCTAATGAATCAATGGATTTTTTTTCTCTCGGGGAATGCAAACATAAGCAATGCAATCAAATAATCATTCCAAGCGATGTACCCTCAAAAAATAACATAAAATGGTATGATTTCCTTACAGAGTAGATACGGTTAAGTTGAGACATTATGAGATGGGTGTCGATATGAACAACTAAGTGGTGTATGCCAAGACAATTAGCCTTGGTTAAGAGCTCAATAACAACACTATATTCTACCACATTGTTTGTAACCGAGCGAAGAAAAATACCCCTTAACTCACAAACTCGTCGATGGGAAAAAAATGACCCAAGCAATGGAAGAAACGTTATGAATCTAACGAATTGTACCATTTATAAAGCCTACATAAGGGAGCGAGGGTGTTATCATATGCCAAACAAAGACCAAATACACGAATCACGCACACAAAAACCATGGAAAGGAAAAAGAAAAATAGAGAAACCAACCACACCCACACTTATATACAATATGTACAAGTGACCATGCAAAGGAATTAAGAATAATAGTGTTTCATGTAGAGCCCATTATGTGGCTCAAACAATCGATTCCCATCGCAATAAACTAACTCATAGGCCTTTTCCTTGAGAACATGTTTAAAAATGTAGGGACCATGCCACAAATGTTCAAGTTTATCAGCTCCTAACTTATAAGGCTCTTGATCATAAACCAAAATTAGATCACTTTCGAAAAAGTCACGAGGTTAGAAAAATTTATCATACTCAGTATTCATGTGTTTCTTATGAGTTTCTTTATTAACCATGGTGAAAGGCATTGTCCATATAAGTGGGAAGGTTGTAACATACATTCATCCTCAACTGGAGTGTCAAGAAGAAGTTTGATGGCTAGTTGAAGTGGAGAGATTTCACACTGAATAGGGAGGACAAACTCTACACCATTAACCAATTGGAAAGGAGTAAATCCATAGAAGATTTAATCGAGGTTCAATATTTCCATAATGCAGAAAAGAGCACAAGATGCCAATTTGACTTATTATTTTGTACCATCCATTGTAACATAGTTTTCAAGGTATGATTAACAACCTCTAATTGACCATTAGCCTGAGGATAATAATGGGCTGAGTTTTCATGATGAAAAAACAACTTGGCATCAAGTTCCTACATCACATGATTTTCAAAGTGTTTACCATGATTAGTCACGAATAGTTTAGGCACACTATACTTGGTAATGACATGATGGAAGAAAAATATGGTTGTAGTGGCACTGTCATTGGAATGTGTAGGAATAGCCTCAACCCACTTAGTGAAATAGTCAACAACCATAATGATATAGTGATGCTTATGGCCTAAGCATGCGTTATATTGCATGAAATCAATACTCCTATACAAAAAAGGACTGACAAAAACCACAAGCTGTAATGGGAAAGATGCACACACATTTTGTGAGAGAATATTTGAAACAGGTGGAACTTTTAGACAACTGATATTTACTCTTTAAAGAGTGAGGGCCAAAATTACCCAACACACAATATCTTATGAGCAGTGACAAGCCCAGAGAGATGACCACCACATACACCAACATGGTAGTCATTTAAGACACATTAAATTTCTTCAACAAAACCCATGCCAATGAAAACTAGAGAACCAAATACCAACATGCACATACCATGCATGTCAAAACTATCTAGGAAATCATAGATGCAACCTATTACCTACAAGTATTCCCGTTGAAACTGATCAATCCAAATTTTCCTTTCTTGATGCTTGTTCTCCTTTGCTTTCCTATAATTTCCTTTCCTTGCTTGTCATTCCTCTGCTTGGTTTATTTCCTTCTCCTCTTAGTTCTTTTCTCCTCTCCAAAACTAATTCCAAAATTGAAATGACAAAAGGTTGTGATTTGATCCTCAGAAGCCTTTTTATTATTGAGGCCCCTATTTTCTTCAATTTCCATCATTTTGCCTTCATTTTCCTCCTCATGCAAATATGTGACCTTTCACCTTCCTTTTCTCCTAATTTCCATTACTTTCACAAATAAAATTCCATTTAATCCCACTTTTCCTTTTCAAAGCCTTTCCCATTGCCTTTGCCAATTTTCTTAGCCATAATAAACCGAAATGAACACTCAATAGGATGTTTTTCTCAACCTTCATCTTGGAATACATGTCCCATGAACTTAGTCTTATTCTTCCTTTATTAACTTTATTACATGAACATTTAACCTGGGGTTGTTACAACTTTTGGGCATGTTGGGAAATTGGTTTGCTGAAAAATAGTTTTTTGATATTTTGGTTATTTTTTTTTTCATTACCACCTGGCCAAAAAGTTTGGTAGGAAAAAGCTTGATGGTCTATCTTTTGAAAAATCTTAGTGATGTACCATTTTCGAGAACTAAAAAAAATCTTCAATTTACAAAAAAAAATAAAGAAATTGAAAAAAATAGAATTTTAATGTTAAAACATTTTAAGCAATCTCACTATTTTATGACCAAGTAAATTTTGAAGATGTTCAATCCATTTTATACATTCAAAAATTCAAACTTAAACAATGAACAGCTAAAGTGTTTATATACACATGTTTATATATATATATATAATAATATATAACTATATATAAAGATTCGAAAGGGATCAAATCTATCAAGGTGTAAATTTTTTATTCAAGTTTTACATTCTAAGAGAGAATTGTACCTCAAGAGATTTAATCTCTCTCGAATCTTGATAGATCCATGATTAAGATGGATCTATACTGGTTTACAATTGTTATCAGCCCCGTAATTAACTTTCCAACCTCCATTTATATTTTCCTCTATGATATAGTTACAATTGAGCTTGTGATAAATACCAATTCCAACACATTTAAATGAAGGCACATCCTCCAACATTTTATTGGCATATAAAAAAGTATCATATATTAAATTTTTGGTTTTAATTATCATAACCTTCAATTTTTCAATGTTCACAATCATACATGTACTACAAAAAAATTAGTCTAGGATTATTAGTTGCTTACTAAGGTAGTAGGAAATCCTCACCATAAAGATAATATCATCCACATAAAGGGAAAGGATGATGATAGGGGACAATATTTTTTGACATGTGCATTATATTTAGTTTCCTTTAACCAACCGTTAATGTTCCTAAACTTGGAAATATTAATTGCATAGAACCTTATTCCAACGCCCCTCAACTTGAATGAAAATTTTGGTTCCTTTAACTGATTCAAAAGGTGGGTCTTAGGAAATGTGTCAGTGTAACACCCCCTCCCATGTCTACATAAAGTAACCATTACAACTGGAGTAAACATGAAGAGAGATTATACTACAATCAGATTTGACCTCCTATGCCACCTTAAGGAAGTGGAAGCGATGGAACAACACATATAGTCACCCAACATCATCAACATGAGACAAATCAACTACTTAGACAACCTATCCCTGGGTCCCATTGTTATTCTGCAGATCTTATGCCATAATCACTCTCATTCTATGTGCAAGGGAGAGATCAACAACCTAAATTCGCTCTCACAAGCCTATGTGCTAGCGATTGTGTTCCAGAATTACCAGTTTTGTACCAGTGACCCTGGGATTTGAGCCACTTTTCGAGCCCAAAATTTTAGGATTTACCAAGAACTTGTTGTAACTTTCAAATATAATTAAAAACATGATAACAATGCTTATCAATAAAAATCACCCTGAGGACTAGGCCTGAAAATCCCCAACTAGGACTGACATTCTATCAAACACTTGGCATCAATGCAACCTACAAGTCTGGGATACAAGATAGATCATAAATGACTGAAACAACATATGAAACATAATAAGAAGAACCACCTCCTTCTCCATTGAACCACTACATCATCAATTAGGTCTTGCATCCATCCATTTAATAATTACAAGTAACTACATGAAATAACCATGACATGAACTCATCATTCAACCATCATTATAACCAACATAAGACCATATAAATAGCAGAGATATGAAAAACATTAAATCCACATATAAATCAGTGGAAAAGTAAGATAACTTACTGTTGTAGCCGCTACAACCACCCTCCAAAATTTTGGCCTACACCAATTTTGGAGCCTCCCTTGAAGAGATTCACTTAACGACTTCACACAATAAAGTTCACTCTATGAGCTCGTGTGACTCTTTACATCTGCCTTCCTTTTTCCATTTCATTCAAGTCTGTGCATGCTGATGTCGAAATCATGCTTGCGACCATGTTCTAGTTATGCTCAATGTCTTCACTTTGTATGTGTTTTTTGTGTTCGCCATGAAATCACCTGTCGTATTCACACACGGATTCACATTCATTGTCATGCAAGCATCATCTCGATCATTGAACGATCAATCACAAGTGTCGAGCTTATCACTTGCACCGTCAGTTAGTCATGTTGAACATGTGTGTCTCAATGGTTTGGTTGTTTCATCGTCAAGTCATGCGAGTGTTTTTTCATATGATCACCTATGCATCTTTGGACTATTCGCACACTTAGTCATTTTTTCTAAAGTTCTAATGACCAGACTCCCCATTGAAAACAGAACTATCACCCTACTTTCAACTTGATCAACTGTAAAATAGAACAACGCAGAAGCACCAAGATAGTCTTTTCAAGCTGTGTTGCCCACAATTAATTTAATCAACTCTCATGTTGGCCACCTGGACAGTCAAACCTGACTATCGCCTCAGGTCTAACTCCCCTAAAAAATTGCGTAGAGCCCAATGACCTCACGCACTAAACGGACTGAGGAAATTGACCAGACAGGCGAGACAGACACCAAGTTCTTGTCCTTCTCTCCTTCAGAAAATTATGCAGTTTTCCCAATCAGTCATTTGAATGGCCAACCAACTACTCATCAGTCATCTCAGCTACCCATCAGTCATCTCAACTTAGAAATTGCATAGAGATTATCAGCAGGATGACCTCCCAGCCTTAGTGCATTTCCCCGTGAGCCGCTCCTAGCAGCAGACTGTCAATTCCCTCCAGGAATTGGGCAATTTCTGCTGCTAGTGACTGAGTAGCCTACTGCCAGTTCCCTCTAGGAATTATGCAGTTTTGGCTACTAGTGACCCTAGCAGCCAACTTTCCGTTCCCTCTGGGAATTGTATAGTTCTAGCTGCTAGTGTCCAGGACAGTTCCCCCAGAAAACTGCGCAATCCCTACTTGTTGACCCTTCATGAAACCCAATCTGTTCCCCTTAAAAATTGTGCATATCTGGTTTTCCAACCCCCGCTGACTATTTGCTCCAGAAAATGCATAAAGCATGCCTACCTTTTCCTCCTGTAGCCCGAATTATCCCTCCCAAAATTTGCGCAATTTTTCCTCTCGGCTGAGCCAAACCTCGCAAATAGCCACTGTCAATTTAGATCACCCGTCTCCATCACTCAATGACTCTTGTGTAGTTTTCATCAGTAGTGCCTGGAGACATCATCCCTCTTTGCAACCTTACTACCTCTCCTAGTCACCTACATCCGAAATGATCATGTCTCATGATAGACTAGGAGGTTTTGGATTTGATGTCATCTCATCATGAGTGACTGCAGGTACATGTATACTAACAAACATGTCAAGACAACAAATGGGATAAACGAAGGGAGCACATACAGAAGGAAAATTTCACCAACGAACGAATGAGTGAAGCATGTGAAGCGGATGAACACGATGAACATATACCTTCACAAACAGTTGACCTTGTCAAACCTTTCAGCATGAAAGCAAGGAACAACATGCTAAAGCTTCATCAAGCAAGCCACGGACCATCGAAGACTCCGTGCACTTCGCCATGCGAAGGTGAAGCTATGATACACCATGAAGACATCCATCACTCAGCAGCACTGCAGCTCGACATGCACTCCAACAACAACACAAGTGTACACTGTCATGTCATGAGTCATGTCACCCACTTCTCCACTATGGGCTATGTTTTCAATCAATGTGATGTAACATGTAAGTCCAAGAGACCCACTTGTTGAACATAGAGTGATGTAAATGAAAAGTCATGGAAGTTGAACAGTCATGAGGTTAGTTGAACAACCACAAGGGTCAGTTTCACCCTTGGCTATAAATACCCCCTCATTTGTACATGAAATGACTTCTTTTCACCTTAGCTCCTCCCACATAGCCAACAGAGTCTATAATATTTTCTTTAAGGAGTAAGTAGTGGCCCCAACACCCTGCTGACGGGGTTAGTTATGTATGGTGTAACGATGTGTCTTGGAACTTTCTCTTAATTCAGAAGCCTGTTAACAGGCCAACACATTTTCACACATCTGTTGTATTTGTTGTAAGACTGATCTTTAACACTTGTAATGCATGTTGCTTTAACCTGTGTTCTACATCTGAACTATTTCATTTGTTGTAATGCATCATCTATTAATGGAAATGTATTGTATATGTTGTTAATGTTGTCCCGTTCATGTCAACCGCTCTGCTGGACATTAGATAGACATTTCACATGAACCTTTCTGTAATAACCATTGCACTCGTTCGGACTGATCTGTGAGTGTTGTGCGTGTTATCTTACCTTGTATGGTGTGACTGCTACATCCAAGTGGACTGTGCCATTGGAAGCTATGTATGTCCTTATGTGTTGTGCATTCCTAGCCAAGTTGGGACTGATCCCTTTCAACCTAGAACTCACCTTCACTCTCTTCCCCTCATAGTGAAAGAAACATTGACACAAGTATGCTTACACTCACCAGGTACGCGAACCTCACTTCCCGTAGACAAGGCAAACCACTCTCCTCTACTGACAAGCAAGAGTTGAGGAAAATCCTTAAGACAATGGCAACTAGGCCATCATACCAGATGGGACTCCCACACAAAACGGTGTGAGGTCTAGCTGGGATTTCATACTGGGGTGATCCCCTGAATGTTAGTGGGTCCAGCACCATCAAAACTTAGATTTTATTAATCATACGCAAATCCGACCAGGCTCGAGACTTCCACATGCCACCCAATCATAAACATGGCTAAACCAAATCTCTTTTTTAGCAATTTACCACCATTCCATATTGAAAGCATCAATTTTGGATCTCATAAAACAACCAAGGGAAACCAGAGGTTAAACCACCTCCACCCTCATCCAACCATGATCACACCAAAATTGGTGCTTTAATCACCACCGAACAAAACTTGGAATTCCATCCAGAATCCATCACTATCCTTGCGGAATTTGTTGTCTCCTTGTCTCTAAGGCCTTACTACAATCCAAACCTGGATCACTAGGCCCAAAACCAATACTTCTCCCTTAGGCTTTACCATGTATCCTGCTAAAATCGATTAAGGGATTCCCAAAATTTTCCCTATCCTAAAGGCATAGGGAAAGTTCCAAAGTTCCAAAAACTAAAATTAACATCCCAATATACCATGGCATCCAAAAAAATGATAGGCTAGATTGAAAACCATGTCATAACCCGACAAAAATATGCCACTGATAGCAAGAGAACAATACACCATCTTGCAAAGCCATGCATGTCCAAACCAGCTAGGAAATTACACATGAAAAGGTTACCTGCAAGTATTCCTGTTGAATATTTTGTATCTAACTTTCATTTCCTTGTTCCTTAACAACTTTTCCATTCATTTCCTTGCCTTCCCCTTCATTTTCTCCAAAATAGAGTGCTCCAAGAAAACTCTAAGTGACCAAGAGAGTGAGAGAGAGAGAGAGAATAATGAGAGAGCTCCAAACTTGAACTTGACAAAATCTTGAACTAAAAAAAGCCATGAACTGATCCTCAGAAGCCTTTTTATGCATGAGGCCTCTAATTTCTTCATTTTTTCTTATTTTCCTTCAATTTCTTCCTCTCATGCAACCTCTTCCCTTTTACCTTCATTCTCTCCCAATTTCTTTTATTTTCATAAATGAATGTGCCAAAAATTCCCTTTTTCCTTTTAATTCCTTTACCTTAGCCTTTGCCAATTTTCCTTAGCCAAAACATGCATCTAGTGATGCCCACTAAGATATTTTTCCTAGCATTCAACTTGGAATAAGTGTCCCTTAATTGTGGTATTATTTTTCCTTTATTAACTTTTATTACATGAAATTTTCAACAGGGTTATTACAAAACCCTCATCCTTGGTGAACACTGTCCTCAGTGTTAAAAGACACCAAAACATCAACAAAACCATTGAAAAGAAAACATACTACCTATGGAACTTTATAACTTATCTCATTGCATTATTTACAATGAAGATCTTGCTCAAAAGTAAAACATCATGACAACATGACAATATAACAAAGATAATAACATGACACCCATACTGCTTATTGGAGCTTTATAACTTAGCTCGTGGTATTATATATATATTATTTATATATATATATATAATATATATAATATATATATATATATATAGATATATATATATTATATATATATATATATATATATATATATTATATATATTATTTATATATATTATATATATATATATATTATATATATATATATATATATATCAAAACATCATTAAAACATATGCCAAGCATAAACCAACATCAAACTAAAACTTTTTTTCCTCAACCGAAAAACAATGAAGGATATAGGGTCTGCATTTGATCCGCTATCTCCCATGTAGCTTCTTCAGGCCCAAATTGCTTCCAATACACTCTAACTTTCTCAATGGCTCTATTCATCAGCATGAGATGTTTTCGCTGCAATATGCACTAAGGCTTCAACTAGAACTCTCCTTCTTGCTCCACTTGTAATACAAACCAATCAATAACATGATCAACATCCTTTATATACTTCTTAAGAAGTGAAATATGGAAGACATCTTGGACTTTCACTGTTGGAGGTAGTGCAAGTTGATATGCCACTGCTCCAATCCTCTCAAGGATCTCAAAAGGCCCGCAATACCATGGTTCTAGCCTTGCACATGAACCAACCTCAAAGATCTTTTCTTGGTCTCGATGCACAAATTGACATGCTCCCCAGCCTGAAAATATTTGAACACCCTGTGCTAATCCACATAACTCTTCTTTCTATCATGTCCTGCCTTTAAATTCTTCTTCATAACCTGCATCTCCTTCTCCATGTCTGCCAACATGTCTGGTCCAATAAGTACCATGTTCAATGGATCAATCCAGATGATGAGAGTGTTACAACTCCACCTATACAATGCCTCAAAAGGACTCATCCTCAAGGACTCCTGATAACCATTATTGTATGAAAACTCCACCAATTGTAGATATTCTTCCCATTTCTTCTGCTGGTGCATCACATACATCCTCAATGTATCCTCCAGGATCTTGTTGACCCTCTTTCTCTGACCATCTATTTGTGGATGATAAGTTGTGCTGAAGGCCAACTCTGTACCCAAGACTGCAAATAGCTCCTTCCAAAACTTGGAAGTGAACTTTGCATCCTTTTCCAACACAATCTTCTTTGGAACACTATGTAGCCTCACTATTTCTCTGATGAAGATCTACTCTACCTCACTAGCTAAATATGTATTCTTTACCGGAATGAAGTGAACTACCTTTCTCAACCTTTCGACCATGACCATAATAAAATCATGTTGCATCATTGTCCTCGGAAGACCTGTGATGAAATCCATGGAAATGACCTCCCATTATGGAATCGTTGTATGTTGTAGTAAACCACTTGAATGTTTGCACTCCCCCTTTAGCTGTTGAAAATCTAGGCATCTAACCATGGGCTGAGCCACTTCTTTCTTCAAATTCATCCAATAATAGAACTTATTTACCACCGTCAATGTATTTTGATATTCTGGATGACCTGAATACGGTTTCGCATGAAATTCCCTCAAGATAAGCCTCTTCATCTCACTACAATTTAGCACATAGATCCTATCTCAAAACCTCACCAAGCCATATGCCGTGAGATGATAGTTTACATCCTTGTTACACTGAATTTTGTCACCCTGACTATTTGCAGTATGTGGCCTCATCAATAGCCACATTGTCCTCTTTGTCAAGCCCCATACCTCTGCTCTTCGTGTCAAAACCTCAAAAGAGAGAGAAATTCACTTAAAAACATGTTTATCTCTGGGTACGCAGGTTCTCTCTACCTTTCCTGCGTGTACGCACTCCATATACATTAGACCTGCGTAGTAATACGCTCTGTATACTAAAGCTAGGGTGCGTACCCCTGTAAAGGTCAAAAGGCGCAAGTTTCATCTTTTAAAAGTTACTTGTGGTCACTTCTAGAGCCTTCTAGAAGAGTTCTTGACGTGTATTGAGCGCCTCCAGATGGTTCATGCACCCCTATGATAGAGGAGCTTATCCCATCAAGAGAGGAACTACCCCATCCAAAAGAGGGAGTATCCCATTGATGTTGGAACTGAATAACCTCTTCTAGAATGCTATAAATACAGGCATTGGGCCAAAGGAGGGGAGGTTGAAAGCTGAACATTCTATAGGGTAAATGCTGCTGGAATTAGGACTTCCATTTGTTGACTTGTGAGGAGAGATCACTATCCTTCCTTGTTGCCATAGTGGGAGTGGGTGAGCTTGTCAAAGTAGAGGAAATCTCTTGCTGGACCCTGGGAGGAGCTTGCACAACACCAAGGCTCAGGTTGTAATGGTTCCTTTGATTATTTAATACAAATAAGTCCATTCTTCTCAATGATTTGTTAATGAATTATTTCGTACATCCCTTGGTCAGTATGATAGATATATTTTGTTTTATAATGAATATTCAGATGCTATGTAATTGTTTGCCTTGTTAGTGAATGCAGGTCTGAAGGTGAAGGAGGAGCTCATCCGAATCAACAAGACTGGACTACTACAACAAGCATTGGACCTAAGGTAAGATCGAGAACATTTGATTTCTTGTAAAATGATGTGTATCTAGAGAAGGATAGCTCTTATTTGGTTTGTTTGTCATTAGAGAGTCTTAGACTCCTAGGAAGGGTAGATTTGTCCGCAAGTATAACTCATTCCGCTTGACAAATTGGCGACTCCGCTGGGG
>APFE030867527.1:0-11413 GCA_000404065.3 Pinus taeda
TTATGTGTATCATTTTCCTTCTTTCATCTTCTGCAATTGAACAAATGAAGTGTTAAGGTAGAATCCATCGATGGTTATGCTCTGCCTTTAAGTTTGTTTAAATTTCCATGTTTTCTTCAGTTTAAGGAGAATCCTTGAGACTTTCTTGCTCTCCTTAGCTCCTCACTAGTCTGATCTACCCATCTCACTTGCTTTAAAGCATCAAAAAGATTTCCTTCCTTGCCCCAATCAGATCTCTGTGGAAACTGTGCCTCATCCCTAAGCCCAAATTGCCTTTCCCATTGTTTTCAACAAAACCCTAAAAACCCAAAATCAAATCAAACTCCTGCACTTAATACCTAGCCTAAGATCAGTTGCAAATTTAGTCATCTCGAGCCTCTTTGATTACCTTTTGCCGAGATTGACCCGGAGAGAGCCCTCTCCTGTCCTCGTAGGGCTAACTACGAGGCTGAGCGTGGTTTGATGTAGCCTTGAGTTTTACCTTATTTTAGCCTAAGGTAAATTTGAGCGCTAACAGAACCAATAGTGTGGCTGAATATGAGGCACTTATTTTGGGGTTGCAGTTATTGAAGAGATCAGGAGCCAAAAGAATTTCAATCCATGCAGATTCAAAACTCATCATAAATCAAATCAAAGTTAGTATTCAACTAAGCATCCTAGATCGAGGGCATACAAAAATGTTGTCTTAAATTCTTTTACAGTGTTTTCCAGAGTATTAGTTTTCTTTGATTCCTATAAATAAAAATGTGTTTTCTGATGCATTGGCTACCTCAACAAGTACATGTAAAATTCCTTTCCACCCAAATAAGAAATATGAGATTGAGGTAAAACATAAACCTGTTGTCTCGAATAACATACAGTACTAGCAAGTGTTTGAAAATGACAAACACCTAGACAATTTTTTTCAATTAAAGGGGGGGTTTGAAAATTTGTATATTGATATAGAAATTAGTGTTGAAGATGATAGACAAGAAACTATTTTGAATCAGAACAGTGAAAATTTTAATGAACATGAAGCAGAGCTTGAAGTCCTACAGTTAAAAGACAATGTAATACCAAGAGGTTTGGTAGCACTTGAAGAATTATTTGATTTCAATGATGTGGCTCAAAATCCAAAAATAAAACCTATGGGAGATGAAGTGGAAGACTGTAACATAGGGAATAAAGACAATCCAAAGATTGTGAAGCTTTCTAAGTCTTTACCTCCAGAAGAGAAACATAAATACATTGATTTATTGGGAGAATACTTTGATGTTTTTTCATGGGGATATGGATATTTGAAGGTCTATGATACTAGTATTATTGAACATACTATTCCTATCAAAGAGGACCAAAAAAATTTCAAACATAATCTAAGGAGAGTGAACCCTGTTCTGCTACCTTTAATTGAAAAAAACGTAAAGAATATTTTTGATGCTAAGATTATTGTACCTTTGAAATTTTCTAAATGGTTGTCAAACCTTGTACCAATGAGAAAAAATACTGGAGAAATAAGGTTCTGTGTGGATTTCTGAAACCTTAATAACTTTTCTCTCAAAGATAATTACCCCTTACCAAAGATGGATCATATTCTACAGAGGGTAGTTGGTTCTAGCAGAATTTCATTGCTTGATGGTTTTCCAGGTTACAACCAGATTTTAGTGCATCCAGATGATCAAGACAAAACAACCTTCAAAACACCATGGGGAACTTTCATGTATGTGAAGATTCCTTTTGGGCCTATGAATGTAGGGGCACCTTTTCAGAGAGAAATGGACATTGCTTTTGTAGATGAAAAGGACAGATTTATTGTGATATATCTAGATGATGTCACTGTGTTTCCTAAAACTGATGAAGATCTTTTGTTTCATTTGAAAATGATCTTTGAGAAATGTAGAAAATTTTGTATTTCCTTAAATCCTAAAAAGTCTCTTTTTGGTGTGGAAGAAGGTAAATTTCTAGGTCATATAATTTCCAATGATGGTATTAGAATTGACCCAAGTAGAATTGAGGCTATCATGAAAATTGATCCCCGAAGAAACAAAAGGGAATTATAATATTTCATTGGTAGAATTAATTTTTTGAGGAGGTTTATCCCAAATTTCGCTGAAATCTCAAGAGCTATCACCAACATGTTGAGAAAGGATAGTGAAATAAAATGGAATGTAGAAGAAAAAAGGTCATTCAGTGAGGTAAAGTCAAGCTTGAATCATGCTCATGTTTTAGTCAGTCCTGAATTCAGTAAGGATTTCATTATTTTTTTCTTTCTCTTCAGAACATACTATTGAAGAAGTACTAATGCATAAAAACAAGTAGGGATATGAGCAACCCATAGCCTTTTTCAGTAGAGGGTTGAAATATGATTCTTTGAAATACAATATTATGGAAAATAAAGCTTTTTCCTTGGTAAAAGCTTTGAAAGATTTCAGAGTGTATATTTTTCATTCTCATATAATTGTGTTTGTTCCCAATGCGGTAGTAAAATACATCCTTACTTAGAATGATCCAGAAGGAAGGAGAGGTAAGTGGATAACTGTTATTTTAGAATACGATATTGAGATTAAGCCCACAAAGCTTATTAAGGGACAGGAATTAGCCAAATTGATGGTTGAAACACATTTGTATGCATTGGACATCAATTTTATTGCTGCTCTAGATGGTGAAGAAGAGTTTGTTGAACATGTATTAGAGAGTTTCGTTACTCTCCCATGGTAGACATACATTATCTATGTTTTACAACATTTACAAGATTCATTAGGTTTGAAAAACGCCAAAGCAAGATTCTTGAAATTAAAAGTTGTTAAATTCTGTATTTTGTATCAAGATTTATATTGGAAGGATGATGGGAGGATTTTAATGAACTGTTTGTTAGAGGATGAAGTAGATAAGATGATGGAAGAGTTTCATAAAGGTGGCTATGGAGGGCATATTTTCGGGAAGACTACAACAAATAAAATATTGAGAGATGGTTTTTATTGGCCTACTTTGTTTGTTGATGTTCACAAAAGAGTTTCTACTTGTCATCAGTGTGAGATTTTTGATGGAAAAAGGAAACTTTACCTTTTCCTTTAAAGCATATTTCAGTAGAAGTACCTTTTTAACAGTGGGGTTTGGATTTTATTGGGGAGATTCATCATAGTTCTTCAACCCTACACAAGTGGATTATGACAACCACATATTACTTCACCAAATTGATAGAAGTAGTTCCAACTAGGTAGGCCACATATTCGATAATTATTCAATTCATGGAAGATAATATTATTTCTAGGTTTGGCTATCCTCACAAAATCATCATTGATAATGTTGCTACTTTTAAATCTAACAAGATGGTAGATTTTTGCAATAAATATCATATAGTTCTAGGAAATTCTATTGCCTATTATCCTCAAGGAAATGGAATAGCAGAATATTCTAACAAGAACTTTGTCAATATAATAAAGAAGTTGTTACAAGAGAATAAGAATTCTTGGCACAAAAAGATGATAAATGGTCTATGGGCTGATAGGGTAAGCTCTAAGAAATTAATTGGAGTGTCACCTTTCCAACTGGTTTATGACATTGATGCATTTTTCCCTACCTCTCTAGGAATTCCAGTGGTGAAATTATTTAAAGAATTAGAGGCTAAAACAAATGATGTGCAAAGAAGAATAATCAAATAGTACAATTGTAGCAGACTAGAGAATAAGTCTACAACAACACACAAATAATTCAGGATAAGATCAAAAGAATTCATGATAAGAGGGTGAAAGATGATGATTTTCATCTTAATGACCTTGTGTTAAAATGGGATGTCAGAAATGAGGAAAAGGGAAAGCATGAAAAATTTGACTGTTTGTGGAAGGGGCCTTATAAAATTGAAGATTTTCGTGGGACCAATGCTTTTCTCTTAAAAGATCTAATAGGAGAATTACTTGCTAGAGGGTTTGTCAATGGTAGGTTTCTAAAACATTACTTTACCTAAATTCTGCTGGTTTAAACCAACATAATTGTATATACCATTTTATTGTTCCAAGTACTGCAGGTGTGCACTGCTCTCATAAAAAATTGAAGCCCAGAGTGAAGGCCCTAAGCTTCAAATTGAATTGCTACCATATGTAATGAATTTCTAGTTAACCAAGCCAGTTTTAGTTGTTTGAAAGTTAAATAAATGCCCAATAGAGAAGGCTAACAATCTACGATGTTATTGGCACCTCACAGAGAGGATGCCATCCCCATTGGAGCCAATGTTAGGGTCCTATAAATATAGTGATCAAGGTATGATTATCTAGAAATTTATTCCAATGGGATGTTGTAAGTTATTTTTAATTTTAAGTTGTTTAGCTATTAAAAGAAAAATAGAAAATAGAAAAAGAAGAAAGAAAAAGAAAAAATAGAAAAATATAAAAAAAAGAAAAAGATGAAAATGGAAAATGAAAGAAAAATGAATAAAATATAATCCTTAAAAGGGTGCGCTAGCTAAAATTTCACCTAAGTTATTTTGCTTATTATCCTTAAAGCTTGATTAAATTAGAAAAACTATGGTTTAAATGGTAAATAAAAGCCAACAAGATGTTTCATCATTTTGTAATAGAGAATGGGCGCTTTTGGACAACTGAGATCGTCCTCGCCAAAACCAATGACAGGGAATGATGTCCAGGCCCCCCCCCCCCTGAACCTCCCAAAGGTTAATGAGGAGGGGGGCTCCGAAAAGTGGCAACTTTGACCAAGTGGTGGCCCCACAGACATTTCAGGGGCCTCTCCTCCCTTATGTCTTACAGTCCAACCCCCCTGAAAACAATTTCCTATTTCATGCTTGCCCCCGTTCCCATTGGCTCTCAATCCTCTCATACCATGCCACCACATCCTCCACGTCACCTCACCCCCTTACATCACATTATCATTGGCAAAATTTCCCGCCAACAGTCATATAGACGTTGGTCATTAACTCTTTCTAACGTTTAAAACATTAATTGCGAGGCTCTAAAAACGATAATTTTGTTGTTAATAATCTTTCTCGTTTTGCTTTTAAAATCTTGCATTGCCTAACATTTCTCCATTTTCCTTTTCATTGTATCAGTGTCGGTTCACACTCAGAGATTTTTTAGTGCACCAGTGCCCTCTGCAATCACCATCCTCTTCCAGTAGCAATCAAGTACAAATCGGGTAATTTCCCTTAGGCCTCTTTACAATCTAAAATGTTGTCCCATAAGGGAAAAACAAAAATGGTGGTCGACAATCTTGTCTTACTCTTAGTTCCCAATTTAAATGAGCTGCCTTTGGTTGACACATAGTATAAGATAGCAGAAACTCAATGTGAATTTGATTTATATGAAATGCATAATTGGGTGAATCAAAAGTTTTTAGATAATAGTGATGATCTAAGCATCTAGGAATCATTTCTACCTCAATTTACCTTTCCCCAGACTCATATTTTCTCAAAGTTCAGTACATGGTGTCATCTTAGGTACCTCCCCATCCAGAAAGTGGTAATCACTCAAACAATGAAATCCTATTCTCAATTACCCCCAGAATCTATCTGTCAAGCCCTTCAGATTAATTCTCAAACTTCTTTACACCCATTTTCCATTTATGCACTCATGGACATGCTAGGTTCATTGGAGTAGGTTTCAGAAGCATTTGAGCATTGTAAACACACCATTTAACACATTTGAGCAAAATAGAGAGGCCTCAACCATTTGAAGTTGGAGCAAGGAGATGTAACCTAGGAGGGGTGAACTCCTTAATCATGTTCCTATTGTGATGTGATTTTTGTGATGTTTTGTACATTTATATGCTACTGTTTAGTTTCTTTTTAATGTTAAAATTTCTCATAAAATTAACATAAACACTCATTTTCACTTGCAATAAACTCATGAATCCTGAAGCACGTGAATAAAATTTTGTTTCTAATCTGAGGAGGATATTAGCACAAAAAAACTAATATTCTTAATCAGATCATTTTGGTATCAGAGCACTAGGTTTGATTTGTGCAAGAAGGATTTAATTGTTTGAAAGCTTATGTCATGCTTGCAAGGTTAAAACTTAAAAGAGGAGAAGGAAAGTTGGTTGGAAGCCCTGAATTTGGGTCAAGGGGAAGGAGGGAAAGGTTGCCACAATCTCCAACACCAGTTCATCCTCAAGTTGTAGTTGACACTGCAGTGAGCATGTCTCATGAAGGAGAACCTACAAACATGACAAAACATGAGAAGGTCTTTAGGAAGGATTTCTTTGATATGACAGAGATGGTGAAGGTCCTCTATGAAGAGAGGAATACCAGACTGTAGGGTGAACGCTCCAAACCTCCCAAAGGTGAAGGTTCTTCAAGATGAGTCAATGGAAGTGGAGGTAAACCTCCACCCTCTCAACCATCTTCTTCATATTCTTCTTCACAGGCATCTTCACACTCTTCCACTAACACAACCCTTACTCATAGTCATCAACATACCTCAAAAGGAACTGGTAAATCACCCTTACTAAAACTTTATGTTAAATTTGAGTTGCCCATGTATAATGGTGAAGTGAATGCAGAGAAGCTTGATAATTGGATTCACCACTTGGAGGTCTATTGCAGAATTCAAAACCTTCAAGAGGATGACATAAAGATTCAGTTAGCTTCCTTGAGAATGGAAGGTGCAACACTAGTCTGGTGGGAATCAAAGACACAAGAGGAGATAAAAAGACACTATGAGATCTTAATTTATTGGTCTAATTTCATTGCTGCAATTAAAGACAATTCTACCCTCTAGCTTATATTCAGAAAGCCATCATGAATTGGCAGAACTTTAGACAACTTAAAGGTCAAAATGTGAAATATTACACCCAAGAATTCAGAAAAATGTCTCTAATGTTAGGTGTAGATTTGCAAGCACAAGACACGTTACTAAAATACATAGCGGGTTTACACAGTTACCTTAGGCATACTATCTTAATGTTTAATCCCAATAATCTAGATGATGTGTGTGTGCAAGCCACTCATCTTGAGGCAAGAGGGAAAAATGCTCCTAAAGAGGGTAGTAAAAATCCATTTAAGGGTAAAGAGAAAGAAAAGGGTTTCAAGGGAAACAAAAATGCATCCACTAAAAAGGAAGGAGAGAAAACAATATGTAAACATTGTTCCAAAGAGGGTAATGATGAAGCTAATTTTTGGAAGCTTCATCCTGAGATGAAACCGAATAAATTCAACAATAAAGGAAAACAAAAGACAACTACCATCATTCAAGAGGATTTGGGATCCAATTCAGGTGATGAAACTAAAATTACAGCCATGGGTGTGAAGGGAAAATAATTCATTGCTAGCACTAGTATATCAAATTGTCACACTAGTACTCCAAATGAAGAAACAATGATTGAATTATTTCATGTGAGGGTAATCTCAAAACATACAAAAATCGACACACTTTTCGATAGTGGGTTGCAAGCCAACTTGATATCTGATGATTTAGTCAAGAAACTTAATCTTGAAACCATTTTACATCCCAAGCCATATCCATTGGGTTGTATATGCAAGGACACAAATTTACAGGTTACAAGAAATGTATTCTTCGATTTGCAATCACAACAAACTTCATTAACGAAGTTGAATTAGATGTTGTACTGCTTGATATATCATGAATGGTTTTGGGTAGTCCTTACCTCTATGATAGAAAAGCAATCTTCTATCATCATGAAAACAAGTACCACTTGTTCAAGGATGGAGTGGAGTATATTTTGAGAGCTCATCGCAAGAAACTAAACCTGTCATTAGTTAATGTAGGGAAAATGAAAAGACTAGTGAATTCAAGAAAGAATTTACAGTTTCTTATGATCAAACCCAATGTTGATGTTGATGATAAAGCGTTTGATGGTTGTAATTCAAAATTGAAAACTGATTTGGTTGATGTTGTTAACCATAACGATGAGGTGTTTCAAAAAGCAAATGGATTTCCTTATAAGAGGAGAATCCAACATGAAATACCTTTGCAAAAAAGGTGGCTTCTTCCTAACATTGACATGCATTGGATGTTAAGAAGGGAAAGTGCAAAAATAATAAAGAAAATCCATGGGTTTTTGAACAAAAGGATCATCCGACCATCTCCTTTATTATGTGGTGCACCTATTGTTTTTGTGCCCAAGGAGAATGGTAAGCATTTCATTGAATGGGATTCGAGAAATGGTTTTAATCAAAGTAGAGTTGTTGAAGGAGACATAGGGAAGACGACATTCAAAACCAAGCAAGTTGTGAAAAAGGTCTTCCAGTGGGGAGGTGAAAAACAAGAGGAATTTGATGCTTTGAAACAAAATATCATTTCAACCTTTATACTTGCACTTCTATACTTAGAAAAGTCATTTGAGTTGGAGGTTGATGTATGTGACTATGCCATGGGCGCAGTCCTTATGCAACATGGTAAGCCCATTTCATTTCATTCAGAAATTTACAATGGTGTAGTGTTTAAGTTGTAGTGACAAAGGCACTTTCATTGGATGGGTTTTCTTCTACTATTCCTCTTGGTCAAAAGATATAAGTGACAAGTTTCTTGATGTACTTTCTAGGCCTATAGCTTGTATAAGTATTTTCCTCAAGCATCATTTTGTTTGACATGAAAGTTACGTTCAACAAAATACATACTTTCAAAATGTATATTCAAGCTTGAGTCAAAGGATTCAAGTAGATGAATTTGTTTACCATTTGCATCATAATGTGTTGTTTAATCTTGGTAAGAAGGATATTTCTACTGATAGTAACATGGACAAAGCCAAAGATTTCATTGAACGAATCCAAATGGTCTATCAAACAGCACAAGATCAAATTGAAAAGGGCAAAGGCAAGTAAAAAGCAAGGCATGACAAGCATCATGTAGATCATAAGTTCCAAGTCAGTGATAAATGGATCGAGATTAGAAAGGTGAGGGAACTGTACCCTCACCTGAAGGACAACTGAAAGTGATCTTTTGGGGTCCAAAAGGCTTCCAGTGGAGAGGAATGATCAGGTGCTCAAAAAATAGCTCAAATCTAAAAGTTGTTGGATTGGTGTGGAACTTGTATTACCGTGTAGTTCTCATCATCCTGAATCTGGTGCAACGCATTTCATGGGAAACGAACTCTGTATGACTCTAGAAAAAAGTTTTGTTCCCTTTCCCAAACAGGAAAATTAAAAAAAAAGGACAACCCAATTAGTAGTCTGTATTGTTGCCTGGTGTTGACTGGGTAGGTGAGGTGGATCTTGACTTGGTCAAAGCGCTTCTTGGCTAATGAAATCATGCCAAGTGGCACATCCTGTTTGGTCAGATTTTATGGTTTTTCATTGGTTGAAATGATGGCCAACCATGAGTTGATACGTGGCCCAGATGGAGGCCGCCACGTGGCACCATGAGAGGCCACCAAAATTGTTGTTATAGTATGAGCGGAGGCAGTGAGGGTCAAATCTGCGACCTCCCAACACTAACATAAAGGCTTTACCAACACACCATGCACACGGTTCTTAACAACATATGATGGTGCATATTTTTTAAAGTTCAATGTTGCCAAGTTTAGAGGTTACGGGGACTTAACCACCCCATGTGAACACCATGCTCAAGCTGCCAACATTTATGTGTAACTGCCAATAGCTTATCCAACAGTCGGAGGAAAGGGGTCAGCGTTGGAGGCTAGCCCCTGGGTGCATGGCCCCCCATATGACCCCGAATTTCTGCTTTTTATGATTCAATGACCAAATTAATTATCTGACAAATCTGCCTAGATTTTGATGGATTTGGTGGCCCATTAGCAGAAATCGGGGCGAAAATGAGGGTTCAGTGCCAGATTTTGGGAAAATTGTAGAGCGAATAGTGGAAAAACTAGGAGAGGTCATAACTTCTCTTGTTTTTGACCAAATTGGGTGTAGAAAGAGACTAGGTAGCCATTTTTGGACATGCTAGACTCAGAAGCATTTGAGCATTGTAAACATGTCATTTTACATATTTTATCATAATAGATAGGCCTCAACCATTGGAAGTTGTACCAAGGAGACGTAGCCCAGGAGGGGTGAACTCCTTTATCATGTTCCTATTGTGATGTGTTTTTGGTGATGTTCTGTACATTTATATGTTGTTCTTCAGGTTTTTTTTTTTGCTCATAAAATTAACACAAACACTCATTTTCACTTGCAATAAACTCATGAATCCTCAAGCACATGAATAACATTTTGTTTCTAATCTGAGGAGGATCTTAGCACAAAAAAAACTAATATTCTTAGTTAGATTAGAAGTAGTGTTAGGGTTTTTGTCAGTATTTTCAGTTGCTCAGAAGCTATCAATCATTTTCAATTATAGTCAATACCAAGCATATGTCATTCATGGGAAATTTATGAAATTTAGAGCTGAAGGTGCATTCAAACACCAGTTAATCCTAGTATATTTGATATTATTCTATCTGTTGACACCTGATCATCAGGATTAGGTGAATAAGTGAAAATGATGTAAATAAATAATAGAGAATATGAATAGTCACCAGGAGATGAAATGAGAAGTCTCTTCCTCATGTATATAATAAACACCGACCTAAATGAAATCAACGAATTGTTTTGAGAAGTTACTACCTGGTCTGACATGGTATCAAAGCCAGCTCCCGAAATTAGTTTTTTATGTAACTCCTAGTGTCAGCTTCCTACCTATATTATGCCTGGTTGCTTGAATTCTGCTCCTGACAGTGTCATATAGGTCAGGTTCTTGTGCACACGATCATCACAATATAAATAATATTTTATATCCCAACCAACACATTAATCAATTTTTACAAGAATGGGTTCAATAATAACGCTACACATGAATGGGTTCAATAGCGTTTTTAGAATAATGCTGCACATAAATGTCTTCAATAACGTTTTCAGAATAATGCCGCACATAAATGGGGAGCAATAATAACACTGTCAATATATATGCGCCAACAGTCCACATATAATGCTGCAATATATAACTCCAATGTATGATATAATAGACAATACAAAGATTTGTATTCGCTTATGTATTAACGCACAGAGAATAATCCCACATTTTTCCAGCAGAAGTATTTAAAAAAAAATACACAGATTCTATAGTACATAGATTTTTCTTTTGTCAACAGAAGTTTTTTTTACAGTATGCATTCAATCATATTTGTTGTGGGAATAGTTCTCACTGGCAAAGAGAACTATCCTGAGTGGTCCCGCATGATAAAACACACCCTCATCTTCAATGAGTTGTGGAAAGGAGTGTGTATTGGAGACGAAGACAAAGAGCCAGAACAACCTACCTCAGACAAAGAGCTCGCCATTTGGGAAAATAAGAACAACAAAGCCTATGCATTAATTGTAGCATCTGTAAGTGAAGAGGCGAGTCGCCATATTTCGCCATTTTCAACTGCTTTTGAAGCCTTACAAAAGCTAAAAGAACTCTATGACTCACATTCTGTACTTGAAGTTGTTCAACTCATGATTAAACTCTTCACTCTTGAATTGCAAAAT
>APFE030867527.1:25514-35539 GCA_000404065.3 Pinus taeda
TAGAGTAACAACTCTAGTTGTGAGGCCCTTATGATGAGTTTGGAAGTTAAGTAGAGTTCAGAGGAAATAAATAAATAAATATGTTTTACCCATTCCTCTAACAATATGAGGGGTTGGGTGATTTTACACATCCCTTTTTACAACATATTCTTCTCAATCCATTGTAACCTACGTTTTTTCTTTTCAATTTGTTTTCTTGATCCTCAAGTGTTGGTGTAGTGTTGGGTGGCATAAACACCTCTTTGGCTACCTAATTTCAAGCTTTGACAAGCAATATGAGATGGACTTCTACCCCTCAATTTTTACAACATCTGTTGTTACATCATCCACTGTAATGGTCACTGTTTCAATAGTTTCGATAGTAGCAATTGTTATAACATCAAATTTTACAGTAGTTTCCACATTTTCAAGAGTAATGGGTGTTAAATCATCATCTTTTATAACATTTTGAACATATTTAACATTGACATGTTGTTAAAACATCTATTCTTACAACATATGTTGTTACAATATCCCCTATTACAAAATTTTCTTCTCAATCCGATGTTACCTATGTTTATGCTTCTCAATATATTTTCTTTATCCCCCAAGTGCTGGTGTAGTGTTGGGTGGCAGAAACACCTCTTTGGCTGCCCACTTTCAAGCTTTGACAAGCAAGATGAAATGACTTGTTGTTACAACATTCACTGTTACAACATTTGTTATGGCATATGTTGCTACAACATTTTTTATGGCATATGTTGTTACAACATCTACTATTACAACATCCATTGTTGAAATATCCATTGTTACAACACCCGTTGTTACAACATCTACTTCTTAATCCATTGTTATCTATGTTTGTGCTCCTCAATTTGTTTTCTTGATCCCCCAAGTGTTGGTGTAGAGTTGGGTGGCAAAAACACCTCTTTGGATGCCCACTTTCAAGCTTTGAAAATAAATATGAAATGGTTTTCTACCCCCTATGTTTTTACATCATCTGTTGTTACAACATCCACTGTAATGGTCATTGTTTCAGTAGTTTCAATAGTAACAGTTGTTATAACATCAAATTTTACAGCAATTTCAACCTTTTCAACAATAATGGGTGTTACAACATTTTTAACATATTTAACATTGGCATGTTTTTATGGCATATATTGTTACAACATCTACTATTACAACATCCATTGTTACATGAGCTACTTCTCAATCCATTGTTACCTAGGTTTATTCTTGTCAATTTGTTTTCTTGATACCCTAAGTGCTCGTGTAGTGTTTGGTGGTAGAAATACCTCTTTCACTGCCCACTTTCAAGCTCTACAAGCAAGATGAAATTGTTTTTGTTACAACATCTGTTGTTACAACGTCTGTTGTTACAACACCTTAGTTGCAACTTATTTGAAATGTTATTATCGTATGTGCACTTTGATATGATGTAATATGATTATTTTTTCATTTCATATGTTGTAATATTATATATGTAACAGAGACATTAATTATTGCATGAAATAAATAATAATATTTCATTCTAATTGTTTTTTTTTTTTTTTACAGAAAAAAAGATCTTCCAAAAGATCCGAATGATCCTCATCACATAGATGCAGATCACGTTGGGTCCACTGCTGAGATGGTAGATGATGCTCATGATGACACATATACAGATGACAATGAGGCTGATGCCGATACAGAATATGATGATGATGGTGATGGTGATGACAATGATGATGATGATAATGATGATGATGAAGATCATTATCACAATGGTGATTATGATCATGAGGCAGTTATTGGTAACAATTAGTGACATTCATGATCATATAGACTGCATCATGGATCATTTTTGATATATTGTTATGATGCCAATTTTCATGTTTACTTTCATATGTATCATTTTCATGACCTCTTGTGAGTTGTATCCTTTTTACATGTATCATTTCGACTTATATCATTTGGATATGATGTATCATATTGACTTGTATCATTTTGTCTTATGGCATATGTTGTTACAACATCTACTATTAAAACATGCATTGTTACAATATCTACTTCTTAATCCACTGTTATCTATGTGTGTGATTTTCAATTTGTTTTCTTGATCCCCCAAGTACTGGTGTAGCGTTGGGTGGTAGAAACGGCATCCAAAGTTTGGATGCCTACTTTCAAGCTTTGAAAAGAAATATGAAATGGTTTTCTACCCCCTATGTTTTTACATCATCTGTTGTTACAACATGCACTTTAATGGTCATTGTTTAAGTAGTTTCAATAGTAATAGTTGTTATAACATCAAATTTTACAGCAATTTCAACATTTTCAACAATAATGGGTGTTACAACATTTTTAGCAGATTTAACATTGAAATGTTTTTATGGCATATGTTGTTACAACATCTACTATTACAAGATCCATTGTTACATGATCTTCTTCTCAATCCACTATTACCTATGTTTTTTCTTCTCAATTTGTTTTCTTGATACCCTAGGTGCTTGTGTAGCGTTTGGTGGCATAAATACCTCTTTTGCTGCCCACTTTCAAGCTCTACAAGCAAGATGAAATGACTTTTTGTTATAACATCCATTGTTACAACATCTAATGTTACAACATCTTAGTTGCAACTTATTTGAAATTTTATTATCGTATGTTCACTTTGATATGATATAATATGATTATTTTTTCATTTCATATGTTGTAATATTAGATATATAAAAAAGAAATTAATTATTGCATGAAATAATTAATAACTTTTCATTCTAATTAATTTTTTTTTATAGAAAAAAGACCTTCCAAAAGATTCAAATGATCCTCATCACATAGATCCAGATCACCTTGGGTCCGATGCTGATATGGTAGATGATGTTCATGATGACACAGATACATATGACAATGAGGCCGATGCCGATACAAAAGACGATGATGATGATGGTGATGATGATGATGATGATTATTATTATCACAATGGTGATTATGATCATGAGGGAGTTGTTTGTAACAACTAGTGACATTCATGTCAGATAGATTGCATCATGGATCATTTTTGATATATTGTTATGATGCCAATTTTCATGGTTACTATCGTATGTATCATTTTCATGACCTCTTGTACCATATTATTGAGTTGTATCTTTTTTACATGTAGCATTTCGACTTATATCATTTGGACATGACGTATCATATTGACTTGTATCATTTTGTCTTACGTAATTCATCATTTTTATTAAATAATTTATACATGATTTATCATTTTGAATTATGTAGGTTGTTGGACATGCACCATTTTCACATGTTATTTTTTATTTAAAGGAACAAGTATATTTCTATTAATAAAACTAGAATCTGGCTAGTGCCATTACATTCAAAAGAATCAAAAGTTCCAAAGTCCTCGAAAATTGCTTTGACTAGTATGTTTGGGTATGTAGTAATGTTTTTTCCAAATTTACTACATCATTCTTCTTCTAATTTATCCAAAATATCCCATTAATACTTACATACCTACATAACATAATCTACATATTACTATGAAATTAATTACCTGGTTCCCTCCATATTGTTCTATACGAGTTTCTTTATAGAAACCTTGTCTGCTTCCTCCTGTTGGAATCATTCCACTGCTCCCTTTTGCCTCTCCTCCTGGTGCAACTCATGTTGATTGGGTAACACCAAAGGGAGAGCCCCTCCCTAAGCAATCACCATATCCTATTCATCACTGTTACTGAGGTCAAATATATATCTTAACACTGAAACAACTGCAGTATCCACATTGACCTTAATGTTCTCCACCTTGTTATCAAGATTTTCTATCTTGGATATACTGACCTCCACCATCGCTTGCAAAATTTCAACATCTTTTTTCAGATCTTCCAACTGATCCATTACTAGGGTGAAATGGGAGAGATCCTTAGAAATTATTTTCCCACCTATCTTGGAGATCATCTCTTTGATTTCCTTCTTAAACGCTAGATCAATATCATTTGGGGAGCCACCAACGCCATTGCCTAATGAGGAGGCCATCTCTTTGGCTCAAAAAGAATGTATGGAGAACCAATGTAAGTGAATTCTGCACAATCATCCTCTTATAACTAGAATTAACTCCGAAATGATGGCGAGGGGAATCCCTTCGAGTTTAATTTTGTTTGCATTCATTGCAGACCATGCAAACAATTGCGAATTCATTGCTTCTTGGTCTAGACCATAAACACACATGGTTGAACTGAGACATTCTTCCTAAACCATAGAAATATCAAATCCTTCACTGCTAATCCTTAATTATTTGCTGACAACATCCCAACTGGACACATGCTTAACATTAATACTCGCATTTAACCATCTGTTGGATGAATGACTTGTCATTCTATTGGAGTGATCACCGAAAAGCTTTTGTACCATGAAATGAATACCAAATTTATGTAACCTATTAGTAATATTATCCTCCTTAATTACCCTGTTAGTTATGAGCAATCATGGTATGCGACATATAGTTGTTATGCATCCCTCCTCATTCAACTTTCCGTGAACCAAATTGACGCCTTTGTTGGCTTTATCACCCTCCAAAGTGTTGTTCTCTTTCTTGATATCATAGAACTCCAAAATTTCAGATTTATCCATAATCAATTGGATTCTTTATAGAGTTGGTATTGTATTTGGGTCATTGAAATGATTCAAGTTGATACATTTTTGAATTGTAATGAGAGAGTCTCCATATATTTATGATGATGATGTCAATTTTTATATGTTGAAAGTGGTTGATGATTTGGATGCATATTTATTACGGATGATGGTTTTTTATTTACTTCTCATGATGGATGTTGTCAAATTCAGTTAAAAGATAGATATTTAACTCACTTGTTTTAATTATAGATGACAATCATGTTACAATAATTATCTTGTTATTATATATATATTGGATGTTGTAGATTCTATTTTGATGGAGATTTAATAAGTATAATGACGTTGTTAATTTTTATGGATGTTTGTTTCCCTAAAAATTATTTATAAATGTTATCCTATAAAATATTTCAAATTCATTCATATGATGTATAATCATATAAATTATTTAAGATACATGATATATTTAACTAATTAAATTGAAATAAGACATATTAATTTAACTGTATGCAAAACAATAATAATTTTTTGGAAGAAAAGAAAGAAGCAATAGTGGAAGCCAAATTGAAGCAAAATTGGAAGCCACACTAGGAGCAAAACTGGAAGCCAAATTAGAAGCCAAACTGGATGTATATCCTAGCACTAAATCTAACATTAAAATTGGCATTATTTCAGATGCTTGGAAGAAAAAAAAGAAGCAACAATGGAACCAAAATTGGAAATAAAACTGAAAGCCACTCTAGAAGTAAAACTAGACGCAAAATTCGAAGCCACATTAGAAGCAAAATTGGAAGCAACACTAGAAGAAAAAATGGAATCCACATTAGAAGCAAAACTGGAAGCAAAAATTGGAAGCAAAATTGGAAGCCACACTAGAAGAAAAACTGGAAGCCACACTAGAACCACACTAGAAGCGAAACTGGAAGAAAAATTGGAATCCATAGTAGAAGAAAAATTGGAAGCCACACTAGAAGCAAAAATGGAAGCAAAATTGGAAGCCACACTAGAAGCAAAATTGGAAGAAAAATTGGAAGCCACACTACAAGAAAAACTGGAAGCCACACTAGAAGCAAAAATGGAAGCCATAGTAGAAGAAAAACTGGAAGTGAAATGAGAAGAAAAATTGGACGTTAAATTGGAAGCCAAACCAGGAGGCAAGTTGGAAATAAATCTTGGTGCTATTTTCGACGCTAAAATGGTGCCATTATAGGCATTATTTATGACATTATTCCTAGTACTACTTACAACGTTATTTATTGCACAACTCTAGGAGAGATTTTGGGTGCTCTTTACAACACTATTCCAGGCACTATTTATGTTGTTATTCCTGGTGCTACTTATGACATTATTTATGGCACAACTTTAGGCAAGATTTTGGGTGTTATTTTAGGCTCTATTTTTCCAGTGTTATTCCCAGTGCAATTCATGATGTGATTTCTAGAAAAAATTTTGACAATGATATTTCTAGGATAAACATGGTCACACAAATTTTTGCATCAGGAAATGTGTCCAATTCGTGAACTGAAAAACACTAAATTATGGCACTATTTTAGGCATTATTTTCTTGTTATGTTGTAGTGCACGTACCACCTGACCATAGATTGGGCTAAACCAAATCTCTCTTTTAGCTAATCACCCCCATGCCATATTCCAAGCATGAATGCGGGATTTCATGGGATAAACTAAGATGAAACCAACTACAGCTTCTAGAGGCCAAACCAGCTCAACCGCCAACCACAGTGATCTCACCTATACGGTCCATAAATCATGAACATCAAACCAGATCAATCTCTACCGAAGATGTCCAGGGCTCCAAGAACTAGTAACTCAACCCATATCTAAATTAGGTCTCCGAAGCGTTTGTTCCACCTATGGCTCTAGGGACTAGTAAGTCAACCACTAAGGCTCTAGAGCGTTTGTCCCAACCTATAGGTTATAGGAACTAATAAATCAAACCAAGCTATTCCAGAGCTTCCAGAGTGTTTGTTCTAACCCACAGTCATAGGGAACCTGAGAACGATTCAAAAAACAAGTGGGAAACCCACAACACCATGGCTATCTAGGAAATGGAAAGGCAAGGATGAAACCACTCTCAATCTAGGTAATTCTCCATCTCAGTGATAACACATAACCAAAGAATCACATGCATATACGATTCATAAAAAAATTAGCAAGGAAATCACACATGCAACTTGTTACCTGCAAAGCAATCCCACTGTAGCCACTGATCCAACAATCTCCTTGCACTTCCTTGCTTTCCTTTGCTTTCTTTCTCAAATCCAAATGAATGCTAGAGTGCTCCAAGCATGCTCCAAGAATTCTCTAAGTGTGCAAGAGTATGAGAGAATGAAAGGAGAGAGCCAAAACTAAACTAAAAAAAGTTATGGATTGTTACTCTAATGCATTTTTATTATTGACCTCCTTTTTTCTTCATTTTCCTTCATTTTTCCTCTAATTTCCATTGCATGCAAATTTGTGTATCTTAACCTTCCTTTTCTCCTATTTTCCTTTATTTTCATAAATAAATGCCAATTATTGACTCTTTTCCTTTGGAAATTGCTTTACCAATTTCCATAGCCATAAATAAATCACAAGTGATGCCCATTACAATTTTTACCTACCATTAAACTTGGAATACATGTCCCATGACCTTGGTCTTATTTTATTTACATGGAAAATCAACCAGGGGTTGTTACAAAGGGGTATCACATCTCCACATATATACCAGCCAAGCATCACAATATTCCTTCCAATATGTGATTCTTGTATGTCTATCAATATTGCAACTCCAAATAAAAGGAGAAAGTGTATGATGAAAAATGCCATTGCACCATAATGATGAGGTGTTTCATAATTCACCCATGCCCTGAGGAGAAGCACTTGGATTTATTTATAGTCCCTGATTAATAAGAGAATGAAACATTAAAAAAAAAAAATCCACTTATTCCTATTTCCAAGACAATTGGATATCAAGGGGCAGCGGTGGTCAAATTGTTCAACACAATGGTTACAAGTAGAACAATGTTTGGAGTGCTTAGAAATGCTAACACCAATGTTCTACCAATAGAGCAACGTTGCTCAAATAATTATTCAACAAGGGTTCATCTACGATTTTACTATTTTGTGATTCATGTGAATTCAATTTTATATATCCCAAATCCTTACTTCTACATCTAAAGACAATTAAAAGTCACACGAGTTGAGGAAAATAGCCGACCATGTCCAAAGTCCAGCTCTAGCAGTAGATTTCACAAGAGTTGACGATGTGATAACCAAACTAATGTAGGTAATTAGAAGCTAGTTCCATTTTAGACCAAGTATTTTTCTATACTTGCATTCATTATAGCTAGAAGGTTGTTCTTGCTCAACAATGCCAATAGTTTCTTTGGTGGTTTGCAATTCTTGGAATTTATTTTCTTTGATGTCCTGAGAGCCCAAGTTAGTATATGATTTTTCATTTGTAGAGTTTGAATTGATTGTTCAAGGGTAGAGTTGCAAGAATCCATTTGAGGTATTTAAATGGCTCTAATTAAATGTTTGTTAGAGTTTTGAATAGTCTAATACTATCCATTGTCAACAATATAGTGAAAATTGACAAAGCCACTCATGTCGATGTTAATACTTGTTTATTAGATTCATAGGATAAGATTGAGTCTCTTCAACATGAATCACAACTCCAACAAGATGAACTTTAATAAAGAAAGCAACATTCTGAACTAGTTCTTGTTCAAAACAAGTCTATATTTGAGATTGATTCTCATTAGTGGTTAACACATGATTAGATTAGTAATGCCACTTCAAGAGCATATTCACATGAAGATGAAAAAGTTCATATTTCACTTCCCAAACCCACTATCATACCTTGGGAATAAGTCATCAACAATAAGTACAAAACTGGTATTGGATACGAAAAGAAAGTGACCTTTTACATTCCAGACTAGGGCCAAACCAATCCAATTTCACTATGCGGGGCTTCTTCAAGATGACTCATGTTCACCTACTCAACATACTCTTCAAACTATGATTGAGTTGGCCACCTGAAAGATCAATGTTTTTATATTCATGATTGTGAGCATTGTGGAAAACATACTCATCCTTTAGACAAATGTTCCAAACACAAGAATCCTTGATCTAGGTGGATATTGGTGGCTACTCACCTATTCCACTTAGACCTCTAGTTGGTTTCATTTGTTTCCTTGTTTATTTCAGCATCTACTATTTTTAGTAGTTTTTCGGGTCCTGAACTTCCGGAGCAGTTTTGACCCCCCAAATGGAATTTTTTTTAGGTTCGCTGTAGGCCCATAGCCATAGGCATGGGCCTGTGGAAAATCCTGTAGTACTAAGAGAGAAGTTTCCAACAAGGTATCGTACATGCAAAATGGAGATAATATGACCAAGTTATGACCTCGAGAAGTTGGCTACCTAACTAACCCCAACGAGGTCCACAAAATCTTGGCGTTACATCTCCTGGGATTAGGGTTTTGGTTGTTTAGGGTTTTCTCATGTTTTTCAATAATAAATAGGGCCTTGAGCCTCATTGTAACATAGTTCAGAGGCATGTAGCCACCACATCTCTTCTCATAGATAAGCTACCATCACCCGAGCTAGTCTTGCTTCCATTCTATTTGTAAGCATATCTCAGTATTTGATATTAATGAATGAAGTGTTATTTATGTTGCATCTTTGTATTTATGGTTATATCTATAATTTGTTGTGTTCCTATTTAAGTTCAAATTAGTGGTATCAAAGTGGTCTTCTCTTTCTCTGTTTTTCTTTGCATGTCCCTAATGAGGTCGGGATATAAGGAGTTAGGGCTTGAACTGGTCGAACCTTTGCAAGACTAGTCTCGCAAATCTAGACAACCTTGTTATAGACATTTTTGGGCACTTCAACCCCAATCATAAATGTCCATAAACTGAGGGATCCTGAGTCCCTAAAAGTGTTGCTTCACTGCCTAAAGGAACAAGGTCAACTGATTACATCATCTCCCAGAAGTTCTCCACTGAAAACTGCTCATAAATGGTCAAAACTGGATCATACTAAAAGCCCAGTGCAGAGGGTGCGATGCATATCACCTTCCTAGTGTACAAGGTGCGATGCATACTGAATTGCTCCTTTGCAGGGTGCAATGGTCGGGAATGGACAAATGGCAGGGACAAAATGCAAGGGTGAAGATCATGGAATCTTCCAGAAGCTTCCCCTTTGACACTTGCCTCTCTATTTTCGACCTGGGATGAGTAAGAGATCATCATTCTCCAAGTGGAAGCAGGAAGTATCAGAGAGAAGACACTAATCAAGACCCCAGAAGATGACTCACCTCCCTATAATCATCTATATGGATCCCTCATCACATAGATCCAGAGGCTGGAATTTTGTATCTTATAGAGAAGTGTTGTTGGTTTTCTAGTGTACATTCATAGTGTTGGGTGATCTAAGCTTTGCTT
>APFE030867532.1:0-14734 GCA_000404065.3 Pinus taeda
GCAATGAACACCTACTTGGATTCCAGCGCTATTGTTTGATGAAGAGATGCCGCTCTCGCTCCTTTGCTCTGGTCGGTCACGATCCTCCACTATCCTCATGGATGGACACCTGCGCACTCAAAGAGAGAAACAAACACAAGCGTGAAATCTAATAAAAGCAATTATACATCAGTCAAAAAGGATGTAATTCACATTAACCATTACAAAGAAAAATGAGAATGGAACCATAACAGTAGTCATCTATTATTAATCAAAATCAGAGAAAGGTACAACCAATTTTCTGACGCTGAGTCCTTCTCCCAAGACAAGCAACTCTCTCTCTCACACAAGACAACAAGACTTCACAACCTTCCTTAGGCTCTCTTAGCAATCCACACTTATCACACCAACTGCCTACTAGGAGCAGCACTAAAAGCACTATGAATTCCACTCTGTCAAAAACTAGCTGCTCATGGTAATGATAGAGGCTTATATAGGAGAAGGAGTCTCCATGAATGGTGGAAGGATGAGATTATCTCCAAGAAAGGTGGCCCATATGACGAACAGGCATGCCATAGAAGGGAGGGCGACATTCACAAGGCCAACAGCCAGGTCTGGAGTCATCTGGAAGGCTGGTTGTTAGAACAAACTTGGCCAAACAGGATCAGCGCGGGTGTGTAACTGGACTGGAGCGTTGACATCGCATCTTAATAACAAAGGAGGCTATGTCAGCGCGACTTAATACAAACATAGGATGCGTTGGATCATGAAATTCGACCAGCACGGAAAACCCATGTGCTTCCGCGCTGGCAGCGCATCAGTTGCACTATCAGCCGCCAGTCAACGCGGTTATTTTAATAACAGTCGCGATGATGAAATAAACTTTGGCATAGGGTCATTTGGACAATTCAGAGAGCATGAGCATGATGGATTTGATCTCATGACACAGTAGGGGGACTGACAGGGAGACAGTGAAAAATTACTGTGTAACAGATGCCCCCTAAAGCATGAAGCCCGAGAGAGTCGGAGGGGTGAAATGCTTTACAAAAATGCTGAACTGCAACACGACCAGGAAGAACCTGCATGTATGTACAACTGATATCTCGATTATATGTAGTCTAGGCATGGGGGCAGCCATCCAAAAGACATACGAAGAAGGTATGTGGTATGGACGCAGCCACCCAACTGAAGAGACCATGATGATAAAGAGGTATGGTCGCAGCCATCCTAAAAGACTTAGGTATGGGTGCAGCCATCCATCAACGAGTCATGTAATAACAATCCACAAAATCGCAGCCTGGTTCGCAACAGACTAGAACCAGGGTCTTGCGCTCCATCCAAACCCGAACAAAGTACAAGTCCAAGCATGTGAATACAAGAGTCGAAGTCGAACATGCTTGAACATTGTCTGATTACTGGCCAATGATGAAAGTTGTTAACAGACGCGAGAGGTGCCACCAATAATGACGATGGTCCTCAAGGTACTATAGGTACAATCCACGACGTGCGAATGAATGAACTGGCGTCGAACACCCACGGAATCATTCGATCGGAGGCCAATGATGAAAACCTCGCATGAAACACGAAGAACCTGCCATTGAGGCATGCAGGCTCTAAGGCACCTGAAAGGGGTCTCTAAGTCACCTTCCTGGATAATGAGCTGAGGTCGACAGGAGGTAACCTTGATCGAAGGTGGGCCATAATGTTTCCCACATCATCGACACGAGATAGAGGAAGATTATTGTGGTGAATCAGAAGTATGTGAGGCGTCAGGGATAGATTGTAACTCTGCAGAGGTCAACTTCTCTTGAACATATCGGCGGCACGACAATGACGGATTTGGCAGTATTTGAGGTCAAATGATCAGGGGTCATGATGACGAGACGATGAGCAGATGAATGGTCAAATAGGATAACCCAAACCCATGGAGGTAAATGTGATATGAGATGAGATGTGTCCACCCAGACACAAATGCAAACCTTGCCATGTTCAAGAGCGACATACTGCCGATGACGACGATTATGATTCCTTTATTTCCCCCACCATTTCTGGCGAGTACCCCGGTTATTTTTGGATGACAAGCTTGACGGGGATAGCATATGCTTGAAAAGCGTCATTTTGACGGTTTCCGATGTCATTAAGTTTTAACGAGTCTGACAAAGGAAGAAATCGGCGTCTTTTCCTGTTTAGAGAGTCTTAAAAGACAGCGGAAAAGAAAACTTCAGGGGGGTCCTTTTTCGTAAAGTTGTGTCTCTCGAGCCCGAAAAAATATAAAACAATACTCGAAAGAACCGCCCGACCAGAATGATCGAGGAGTACTTTTCTTAAATAGTGACTTCGACCCGAAAAAGTAAAAAATCGGTCAAAATCACGTCATTTTAGAGCCAATAACGAGTGCGAAATGATAAACACCCGACGATCTTTGTTAATTTAAACGGTCGAAAAAAGAGCTTTAAAAGTGACCGCCTCTCGTTCCTTTTGAGGAGTTGAAAGGGAGCTCGGCCATCTTTTCTTGCTTTATGTTAGAAAAGAGCTTAAAGACGACATTTTTGGGACCAAGTGTATATAGAACCGTTGTGACCCCGCCGGTTTCGAGATCCTGCACAAGAAAACCACCCGCGTAAACCTGTTCGACATGTTAAAAAACATAGAAAAACATGCATAAAGGCATAATATAATGAAATTAGCACTAAACCCATGGTAAAAGCATGACAAAAACCCATATTTATAAAAAACCATAGTCAATTAAGAACTTTTTACCATAAATAGGGTGGTAAAAGACATTTTTTACCATTGTTACCATTTTGAGCCTTGGAGAACGTTGTGGCGCTCTGAAGTTGATGGAGCGAATTTCACCCCGTACGGACACTATGCATCCAGCAGCTTGTTCCAGGTAAGTTCCTCTCGCCTTGCGCTTCATTTTGAGTCCTTTTTTGAGCATTTCTATGGTGGGATTTGGCCATTTGGCCGAATTTGTTGAGCGTTGGTGCGCTCTCAGTCAGCGTGGATTCGCTCGTCGGGTCCGCACTGATCGATTAATATTTACACACACCACCTCCCGGGTCAGCGCGGAAAACACGTGTGCTTCCGCGCTGACCCAAGGAAAAAACAAAGAGGCGCCATGATCAGCGCGGCCGTTTTAAAAACAGTCGCGCTGACGCCGTGAAATTTCATTTTTAAGTTTTTGAACGTGCAAACTTCAACGATCAGCATCCTAATATTTTTGGGTGGTCATGCAGGATGCAATGGCATTTGTGTGGCAAGAGAGGGCTCATGATAATGAAGATATAGCTGCTTATGCCAATGCGGGGTGCCGAAATGCAATGAGGGCATGCTGTTTCCTCAAGTTTTTCCTCACTCCACGCCTGAGAGCACAACCTGATCTTCTAGAGTTCTTGATCAGAGCTTGGAACCCAGTTGATGGAAAATTCACAATCCGAGGCCGTGATATTGAGTTTGATTACACAGATATTTACTTTTTGACTAGGTTGTCACGCCGAGGTACGATGCCCATTCTGGAGGGGCAACGGCCCAGCAGTGAGACTCTTAACCAGCTCATGGCTCAAGTGTGTCCATGGGCGAATAAGTCACGGAGTGGAAAGGTGAACATTCCAACGGTGGATGACATGGTCCTTCGCAGCATACTCTTCATGGTGACCCGGGCAGCGGGGAGTTTGGCCAATCACGAGGCCTCAAAGACACATCTACTATTAGCTCTCGAGTGTCTACAGCCCACTGTATTCAACTAGGCACCAACGGTAACGACCAGCATGAAGAGGCAACTGAGCAACTGGCGACGCGGAGAGTCGAAATAGTTAAGTTATGGTTCGCTCTTACTTCCGCTCATGATGGAGCGGTTGTCAGCCTTACAGCTGCAGGATATGGTTGTGGATCTGCCCAGCGGTCCACGAGAGACGAGGGCCACTCGATGGGCCCGAGTCATGCCGCGTGGAGGTGGCGGCCGCCCAGTGGCATGGGTTGTTTATTTTCGAGAGTGGCTGGATCATCAGGTCATTTTCATCGAGGACTGGCCTTATGCCGATATGGATTTCCGCAGTGATCCCGACATGCCACTGCCTGCGGGAGAGCATTGGGACGATGGAGGTAAAACACTTGATCTCTTTTTAATTTTTTATCTTTTGTAATGTTTTTTAAGTTTTTCATGTACATGTCCTGATAAATGCTATGATATGCAGATGTGGGACCCACGAGACCCCTTGGTCTAGCTCCGGAGGCACGGAGAGAGGGACAAGGCACTGGGGTTCTGGCCCTGGCTCCTCCAGGAGGCGATACGATGGAGACTGTGGCGCACAACCTCGAGGGCTTACTGGCGGGAGTGCCAGATTACCAGGGGATCGAGGAGGTCTCCATAGCTTCTCAGATTCACACAGTGGGGGTGGAACCCAGGATGCACCGCCTTTTGAGGCGGGTAGCACGGGTAGTGGCATGCTACAGAGAGCATAACCTACCATAGTAGATGCATAGGATTCATTTCTCACTGATGTTTTTGAGAGACATACGTCTCATATGTACTGAGGACGCCGGCTTTACTTTAGACATATACACTTATTTTTGAGCGCCTTAGTGCGCCAGACGATATATATATATATATATATCTATATATATATGGTGTTTTTATTGTATCTTATGCTTCTCGTGTTTTGTTGATTTACATATTACGCAAATGTCTGTCCAATACATAATTAGCCAATGCATCGGTTACTGCGTTAAGTCTTCTTGGAATGTGATGATAAGTAATGTAATCAAAATATCTTTCCAATAACTTAACTCGTAAATACAACCTTAAAATACGATGATCTCTGACGGAATATCGTCTGTTGAGCTGGTGGACTACAAGCTGCGAATCTAAGTTTACAACCAATGAGCGGATTTCTAGGTTAATCGCCTCGGCTAATAATTCAATTACAGCACTATATTCAGCCACATTGTTGGTCGTACAACCCAGACACACTCCTTGAATATCTACTAACTCACCATGAGGATCGTAGATCACCCATGCCGCAGATGACAGATTGCGAGTACTGCGGGAAGCACCATCGGCGAAACCAACGTAAGGTGATCTAGACATCTGTTCAAGAAGCAAAAGACACAATAAGCGGCGATCACGCCGACACACTAAGATCAAAATTAAATAAACACGCACACACACAACACACTGTTAAAAAGCATATGCATGTAAAAAATAAAAGAGAGAGCGCCTGGACTCAGGCATAATATTTCTTAAGATACAACCCATTGTGGGGCCTGTCCAAGGGATTGCCTTCATAATCTATCAGCTCGTAGGCACCTTTTTGTAGAACTCTTTTCACAATATAGGGCCCATGCCATATTGGCTCGAGTTTTCCTGCTCCCAGCTTATTGTTAGCTTGATCGTAGAGCAGTACTAGATCTCCCTCGATGAAAGAGCGGGGATTAACCGAGTTATCGAAGTGAGTTTTTACTCGCTTCTTTTGACCTTCGATAGCTAGGGAGGCTAGACGACATGTCTCATCCAGTCGTTCCAGGTAAAGAAGCCGCTCTTCTACAGGAGTACTATCGGGGAATAACTCGATGACTAATTTGAGTGAAGGAATCTCACACTCAATGGGAAGGGTTGCCTCTAGTCCATATACCAACTTAAAAGGGGTGAAATCGGTGGCGTCCTTTACGGAGGTCCAGTAGGCCCACAAAGCAGAGAACAACATCAAATGCCAACTAGACTTGTGCATGCCAACAGTTCTTTGAAGCATCGTGACCAAGACCTTGTTCACGACTTCCACTTGACCGTTTGCCTGAGGATAGTACTGAGTGGAACTATCATGCCTAAGTCCTAGTTGGGTTGTCAACTCGGCCATCATATGATTACGGAAATGTTTTCCGTGATCAGTGAAAATGGCTTTTGGAACCCCGAACTGAGAAATAACATGGTTAAACAGAAAGTGCGCCGCGGTATGACCGTCTTCCGACAATGTGGGCATCGCCTCGGCCCATTTTGTAAAGTAATATACATCAACAATTATGTAACCGTGCCCCCCGGCCGAGCAAGGGTTACATGTCACATAATCAATGCCCATTTGGCAAAGGGGCCTACGGTCACAACGAAGTGCAGCGGGGCAGGGGGCACACACATCTTCCGTTGGTAAATCTGACATTTGTGACAAGGACGGACGGCAGGAATGCAGTCCTTGAAAATGGAAGGCCAGAAGTAGCCAGCACGGAGGATCTTCTGTGTGGTGGCATATCCAGACATGTGACCGCCACAAGCACCGCAGTGGCAGTCATTTAGAACTCTTTCAGCCTCTTCGAAGGTTAAGCATCAGTGAAGAACCGAATCAACACCAAGGCGGTACAGCGTGTCCCCAATTATGCGATATCGTTGGGCTTGGTGACGAATCGGTCGACGAGCGTCTTTAGAGGTCTCGGGGTGGAAAGAGGACGTCTGTAAGTAGACAATGATGTCCCCATACCAAGGATCGACGGTGCTGATAAGGAAAAGAGTTTCATCTGGAATAGACTCCTCTATCTGCGAGGAAGTAGCGGCGGATGGAAAGGAGCACAAAAGTTCAGCAAAAACGAGTGATTTCTTGGACTTGGTCGTAGTAAATTCCAAGTAAAACTCTTGGAGGATTACGATCCACTTTGAGTATTTTCCCCCCAGCAATTGTTGTGAAAGAATGTAGGTCAAGGGGTTGCAATCTGAAATCACCATCGTAGTACGCAACAAAATGTAGTGACGGAAACGTTGGACGACGCCGACAGCGGCGAGGGCCAACTTCTCGACATATGCATATCGAGTCTCTGTATCTAGTAAGTTGCGACTAAGATAATAAATGACATGTTCGATGCCATCATCGTCGTCTTGTACCAAAACCATACCGATAGTGGTATCGGCAGCGGCCAAATAGAGTGTATAGTCACGATGATAATTTGGAGGCTACAACAAAGTGGCGGAAACTAGGAGAGTTTTGAGACGAGAAAAAGACTCCTTGGCTATGGCATCCCATCGGAATGGGGTGTCACGCTTAAGTAACCGGGTAAAACCCTTTGCCACTTTGGCATAGTTTGGGATGAACCGTCTTAGAAAATTAGCTTTCCCCTGCAAGCTCTGCAATTTCCGCAAAGTAGCAGGGGGAGGAAGATTCACAATTGCCTCGACTTTAAGGGGATCCAAATGGATGCCCTCTCGGGAGACGATAAACCCAAGAAGTTGACCAGATTCGACGCAGAAGACACATTTGTGTGGATTTAATCGGATATTATAGTGTCGACAACGAAGAAAAATCTCACGAAGATGCGATGGGTGGTCCGCGTGCTTAGCTGAATGAGCGGGAAGGTTATCCAGATAAGGCTGTACGATGTGCCTGATATCGTGGAAGGCATAAGACATCGCACGCTGAAAGGTAGCGCCGACATTTTTAAGACTGAAGGGGAGATTTTTGTAAGAAAAAGTGTCCCATGGACAGATGAAGGCCGTCTTGTGTTGATCTGTCGGGGCGATATTAATCTGGTTGTACCAGAGAAGCCGTCCATAAAAGAATATATTTCGCTGCCTGCACACTCGTTAATGAGTTGATCAATGAATGGCGTGGGGTAGTTGTCTTTTGGGCAAGCTCTATTAATGTCGCGGTAATCAACACAGACGCGAATGGTACCCTATTTTTTGTCGACAGGGACAATATTTGAGACCCAATCTGTCAGTGGGATGGGATAAATGAATCTAGCTTTAAGAAGTTTTTCAACCTCTGCTTTGATAGCTGCCGCCTTATGGGGGTGCACGGGACGCAAACGATGATGAACAAGTTTGGCTCTGGGATACGTCGGTATCTCGTGCACTACTATGGATGTATCAATACCGGGCATTTCTTCATAGGACCATGCAAAGACATCGCGAAATTCACGGAAGAGTCCGATATAAATCTGAATCTCATCAGGAGTGCAGGTGACTCCTATATAAATGTTCTCGACAATCCGTGGCTTAACAGAGATGTCGATAGGTTGCGTCTGCGTGATGTTCCCTAGATTCCCTTCGGACGATGTGTGATAAATATGAATGGGCGTCTGAAGAGGTTGAGAAGGGAGACATGGAGCAAACCGCTCGAGACAAAGCAGTGTTTCCCGAAAGGTAGGGAGAAAGGAGGAACGGTGGTGAAGAGGAAACCACAAACGTTCATCCAGAGACATAGTCTCTATGATAGCCTCATCAAGATGCCTATCCGTTTGACTATAAGGTGACCACCGTTAGTGATCTTCTGATCTCCTGCTGATATAGTCATTGACCATAGAAAGAAATGATAAAATTATTAAGTAGTATGAGACCTAATTTAGAAGAAAAAGAAATAAACAAATAACGATTTGAAAAGGACAATGCTGAATGTAAATTGCAGAAAATAAAGGTTAGCCGACAGGACAAGATGATCACATATGCCAAGAGTTATTAAAGCAAATAAAACATTGCCCGGGCTGCCTAAAAGGACCTGCAAAAAACACTGATCAGTTTATAAAGACAAAGATATAAACAGAAGAAATCATAAAGCATAACATATTATGTACAAGCTAATGAAAAAATAAAAGCATAAAGAAACTTAAACAAATACTTTACAGGGCTTTATTATGCAGGGACCCTCTGCCACTTCAGCCAATCAAATGATCACAAAACTATCTTCAGAACAGTCTACTCATGTATTCAAATCAGCAACATGTAAAACAGTGGGGTGGTATAACCAACAACATGCGGAAATTACATAATAGCTCAGAAATTCTATGCAGCAAAAAGTATCTTTACAGTGTTTTGAAACGCGTTATTTATAATGTAAAAGTCCTACAACTAATTAATCAACAACTTAGGCTATTAACTGCGTTCCATGGACACGTAGATCTCATGAGCCGAGATCTAGTTAACTGTTGTTATGCTTCTTAAATGCTGGAGTGGTGGGCTGTTAGATTTGTTGCTCAAAAATGATCCTCAGATGCACTGGAGCCTCCGTGAGCTGGGAACTAGGCAACATTTCATTCATGTTCCTTTAACAGTAACGTGCCACCGCTGGACTCTTTGGTTGGCCACGTCTTTGACTTAGGTTGACCGCGGCTTCAAAATGATGATTTGGCCGGTTCAAAGGGACACGATCCATGTACATGCCATCTGGAGCTTGCCCATATGGCCCGTTCCTTCAGAAGACACATGGAGCACAACCTTTAAAAAAATGGCTGCGGAAACCTGTGCGGGTTGCGGAAACCTGTGTTGGCTGCGGAAATTGACAAGTTTCCGCAGGTGCATGAACAAAAGAGTAAAACAAACAACAAACATCAGTATAGTTAGCAAACCATGTAAAGAGTCATTTTTAAACTATAATGCAATGATTCAACCACTAGATGAGTGAAGTGAATGGAGTATGAGGGTTAAGAGGGTGTGTAGGAAGGTGCAAGGTTGAGGCTCAACATAATACCTAGTGTCTCACCTTGCGGTGCACTAGTCATATTCATTAAGAATAAAAATGATAATCTTAAGCTTTGTATAGATTAAAAACAACTTAATAAAATGATCATCAAAGGCAAGTACCCTTTTCCCTAAATTGGTGACTTGTTTGATCAATTCAAAGGAGCTTCAATTTTCTCAAAAATTGATTTATGATCTAGAAACCATCAAATTAGGATTAAGGATGAGGATCGTCACAAAATAACATTCAAAACAAGATATAGACTTTATGAGTTCGTGGTACTCCCATTTTGCCTCACTAATGCATGGGTCACTTTCATGTGCTTGGTGAATAATGTGCTTAGCCATTTTATAGACAAATTTGTCAATATATTCATATATGATATTATAGCTTGCTCAAAGAGTAAAGAAGAACATGATCAACATTTGAAGGTTTCTCTTCAAACACTTAGAGAAAATGAGTTGGATGTTAAATTAAGAAAATCCACATTTTACCATAAACAAATTCAATACTTGGGACATGTGGTATTTGAGGAAGGGATTATTGTGAATCTAGAAAATATAAGAGCTATTACTCAATGGTTAGTACATAAAGATGTATCTAATATTGTATCCTTCAAGGGAATTATAGGTTATTACATAAGATATATAAAAGTATTGTCTAAACTAGCACATCCAATTACTTCTTTGCAAAATAACCGGAAAATTTTTGAATGGATTTTGAAGTGTTGAGATAGCTTTGAAAACTTAAAGAGGTCATCAACTATTGTTGCAATCCTAAAACTAGGTTACCATAATAAAGGTTTTGTAATATTAACAAATGTCGCGAAGGAATGTTTGGGAGGTTTTTTTAATGTAAAAAGTTCATCTAATTAACTACAAATCTAGAAAGTTAAAAGAAAATGAGAAGAACTATGCCACACTTGACTTAGAACTATCATCTATCATTCACTATCTAAAAATACATAGAGATTATCTCATAGGAAGGCAATTTTAGCTATAAATAGAAAATATTATTCCCAAATACATATTTTACCTGGAAAATGTGAATGTTAGGCAAGAAATATGGTTGGAATTCCTTACTTAGTATGCTTTTGAAATTGTACACATTAAAGAGAAAGAAAAAAAATTGTTGGTGCCTTGAGCATAAAATTAAATCAATTTTGTGCCATTTCTCAAATTAGTTGGGAAACAAATTTGATAGAAAAGATCCAATCAGTTGTAGATTATGATCAACAATACATGAAAATTAAAGAGAAATTTTAGAAACGTGGACTATTAGCTGAAGAAGAAGTTGATTTTCAGTAAAAAATCAAGGGTTTCTAATGTATAGAGACATAATTTACTTTCCTAATTGTTAGTGTCAGTCTTTGCAGCCTTCCTCCAGTGATCAAACATGCTCTTACACAAGTGATTTTAAGGTGTCAGGTCAAAGTATATCATTTTAGAGAGTCTTCAAATAAAATTTGGTCACTAGGCATTATGTCTAGGGTTTGCTTTCACTCCTTTCAAAGTTGTCCAAATGTTGGTCTATGTCACTATTCAGCTGAGTATACAATCATTCAGAGGGTTCTCATCATCATGTCAAGTTCCACTCGGTTTTTTTCCACCTTGTTCATGCTTTAGTTGCACCTAGGTAAGGTCATTTCCCTCTCCTAGGGTTTTGAAGGCAATTTCTCTTGGACGGTCAAATCATCGGAAAAACTTGTATCCTAATGTTCATAAACCTTCCCCTATCCTTAAAATACTTTATCAAATACTTACCATCACTGAGATCCCCCAAATTCCTTATTTTTGCATAAACCCTAGTTTCTTGCTACAACCTGGCGATTTTCTAGGTTGGGCCTGTGTTTTGCCTTTTTGGACCCCTTCCCCTCACTCAATTTCTGAGATTCCACTTTCCCCTACTTCCTAACATCCCTCCGTACTTCCAAGAATTTTCCCAAGAATTTAGAAGCCACTTATCCCCTTCATTTCGCTTCATTTTGACAAATCCCTTGTCCCACACATCGGAATAGGTTTCACTCAAATGATGTTTCTGAGCAAGGAAAGATGAATTTGGAAAAACTGAGAGAGGTTTTTGTCCACAACAGACCAAGGAAGAAAACATTCCTTCAATTGTTACACAGGTGTCATGGTTTTGAAGAAATGTAAAAAATACAATCGCCTCGGGAGAATTGATGCACCTCTCGAGTGACCTTGGCCAAATACAGTTTTCTCCTAGTTTAGTTCGCCAAATAACTTGCTTGATGATCTAAATGATAACTAGAGACAAATAGATTTCCAATGAGCTATCATGAGCTCAACATTGGGTTGCGGAAGGAATTTAAAAGTTCACTGCAACAGCACTCTGCCTTGAGGCAGCCTCATTTGGCACATTTTGGCCAGTCTTGGGAGATTTTACTTTTGACATGGAAAATAAATTTCCAATTGATAAATTATAGTTGGGTTGGAACGTATACTCGAAGCCCTTTCGAACGAGCTATCCTGCTCCTAATTTGGACACCGGGAAGGCCTCCAAACGTATTCCGGAAAACGCGCAATGCATAGGAGGAGGAGCACGACACATATAATCAGGAGCGCGGCGCACAAAGACAAAACACCCAGAACGTGCCAAAACCCCCTCAAATATTTTGTGAAGGCCCTCTAATTGTAAGTTAGGCTCTCAAACTCACTTGTGCATAAAATTTAATAAAGATATGGTGGGTTATTGCCAGTGGCTGAATGAAAAAAACATTTCATAAAGCAAACACAAGAAGACACCAAAGAAAATACCATTTTCCAGGGTTGTGTAACAGTGTCATTGTTGCCAAGGCTTGTTTTTTCCTACCCTACCCCTGTCCGTTATTCCACCATGTCATTTCACCTATTACCACTACCCTAACACTGCCAAACTCATATTCCCTTTCCCCCTCCTCCTATTGCTCAATAGAAACCCCAAACCCTACCCCATCAAAATACCCCAAACTCCTCCCATATCCCTAACAAAATTCACCCTATAAACCCTATCCCCATTTCATCACTCCATTCCTAACAATCCCTGTTTCATTGTTCCCCTTGGTAACAGACATTTCAAAGGCACCCAGCCTCACATCATCATCAAAGGGCAGCCTACGTATAGTATACATAGCAGTCACGGCTTCACAACATTCATCGGAGTATGAGATGGAGACACACAGTGATTGGTGAAAGCAAACAAGGACAAGTACATGCTCAGGCACATGAAAAACCATTATTGAGCAAGCAATCATGTTTGCAAGGCACGAATAAGCAATTTAAAGGCAAACTGAGCAAAGCAACAAAAGAGGCAAAAGAGGCAAAAGAGCAAGATTGGCTTCAAATCTTCGCTGAAGCTTCCTTGGCATAGCATAGCACTTCATAGAGGAACTCCAGCCCAAATTTCAAGGAATTTGGGGAAATTTTGGTTACATGACAAATTTTTGGCACAAAGACAGGTTTTTTCTCTATACGCGTTGCGCCACTGGCACGACACGTAAGATTGAGAGCTCCAAATGAGAAATGGTTTGCGTTTTGGGATTCGGCATGAAACATCATGATAATTGGAAGTGGGAGCAAGAAATTTGGAGAAGATCTTGGCCACCAAAAGGGCAAAATACACTCAAAAATTGCTTCAGTGCCCCTATTTTGACACACAGGAAACAGTCTTGGGAGAATGAAGATTTGGAGGGGCAAAAGAGCTCCAAATTCAAAAATTCCACTTGGGCTGGAAAGAAACGGGACAGGCTTTCTGACGAGCTTAGTTGGGCACATTTTGGACTCTGTCAAGGGCCTCAAAACTGCCCTCAAAGTGGCACGACGCATACAGGAAAAGGGCGCGACGCATATAGGAAAAAGGGCCAGAATGCCTCTATTTCGCGAAATTTCGCTTCCAGAATTTTTGTAAGTGGGCCCACTCATATGTACTTTAGTTTTTCGGCACCTAAGGCAGTTTGATAAGTATTTTCACTCCAGATGGTCAGTTATCAAAGTGGCAAAGGAAGGCAAAGGGCCACCCAAGCCATTTGTCATGTTTGTGGCGCTGCACCTGTAGCTGATGTTTGGCTCTCTGCCTTCATTTTGTGATGATTCGAGTAACTCCCCAACCCTTGGGAATTCTATCTCTTCATGGCACATTCTATATATTGTATGCAAACTATTTGCAAAGGGTTGGTTGGTTTGTAACTTCTGGGAGACTGTGGGAAAGAAACTTTGTTTCTGCATTGTATATTTTTTACAGAGGATTACTGGAAGGTAGTGGCTCTGTTTCATGAGATTCATGTGGTTGTGAGTGTAGAAATGTGTCTCTTATGTTTGATATGTACCTTGATATGTTTCATAGCTCATTTCATATTCATTTCCATTGAAATTTTCTAAGTTAGCTAAGGTAGAATTCAATTTTATTGCTCTGCCTGTGGGAAAACTTCATGTTCAGTGTTCATTCTTCTGTTGAAAAGGATTCATGTTGTCCATGCCCTTTTCACCCTCTTAAATCAATCTCTCCATTCCGCACTATCTCAAAACTAAATTTCTAGGATTTCCACCTACCTTGCCTCATGAAATAATCTGTGCCTTTGTATTAAGTTCTCTGTTCATTGAGGTCCAATGGTCCCATAACATCCCAGAAACATAGTCATTCATGAAAATCACTTCTTATTTTCATTTTCACTTAATAGCCTAAGACAATTAGTTCACTGTAAGTCATCTCAGGCCTTTTCATTCACTTATTAACTCAGTGTGACTCGGAGAGAGCCCTCCCATGTTCTGGTAAGGCTAGCTACCTGACTAAGCGTGATTTGTGGTTACCCTCAATTTTGCCTTCTTTCAGCCTAAGGCAGATTTAGGTGCTAACACTAATGATCAAAATCTAAAAATGTTTGTATTAGATGAGTTATATAACAAACCAATAGCTAGGCATCCTCGTTATCAAAATTTAATAGTTTCATTGAGGAAACAATTTTATTGGCCTAACTTGAAAACAAAAGATGCTAAATGCATAGATAAATGCTTGGAATGTGAATAGGTGAAGGCATCCCATCAAAATCCAAGTAGGTTGTTACAACCCTTACCCATTCGAGAATGGAAATGGGAAATAACATCAATGGACTTCGTCACTGGTTTACCAAAAACTAGGAGGCAACATGATGTTATTATGGTAGTGGTAGATAAAATCATTAAAGCAACACACTTTACTCCTATAAAATCGACCCTTAAAGCCATTAACATAGTATAAATATTCAGGAAGTAGATCTTTAGGTTCCATGGTATGCCAAAAATTTTTATTTCATATTGTGATTCCAAGCTCACGTATAAATTTTGGAAGGG
>APFE030867533.1:12162-61832 GCA_000404065.3 Pinus taeda
CTCTTATGAAACAAATTGGTCTCTTAGAGAGACACCATTCTCTTGTAGTCATTTGTCCTTCCTCCTGGAACCTGCAAAAAAAACTAATACTTCTTCTGCAATGGAATGTAAGATTATCAAAGGAGAGAGGTGATCAATCTCTCTAGTTATGATCTTTACACACAAAACTAAGAATTTGTATTAATGAAACAAGTTCTCAAAGGAAAAATCAAAAGAATTTATACCTGCTTTGAAATTGGTGCCCCCAAGTTGAATGTTGCTTCTTTTCAACAATTTATTTCATTATTTGCCATTTCAAACTCTAATGATAGATTTCTCATCGTATAGATCTTGTTGAGACTTTTCCAATGATAGTTAAATCATCAAAATCTGATTTTGTATGAGAAAGATAGGCTGATTTGAACAATGAGGTTTTTCTGGCTGCGGAATTAGACTTCAGCTGCGGAATGTGCACGGTTCTGTAGCTAAAAATCTTGGATACAAAGTTAGCCATTCATCTTTCATCATCAGTCCAAAATTAATCAATACATTCAGAAAAGTGAGCAAATAACTTATTCATTTCATTGATTCAAAATTATTATTTTTTCCTTGACATGCCACGACTTAGTGTGGCGACTTAGTGATAACACACAATTTGACTTCCCTTTGACCGAGGTCTTTTTCATCAAATTGGATCAAACGAATAGGACACCATCCATGTACTGACATTTCCCCAACTACCCATGTGGCTTGTTTTGCTTGATGACACCTGCAACCTAGATTTTAACAAAACAGCTACGGAAAGTTAAGCTAGCTGCGGAAAGTTGGGTCAGCTACGGAAAGTGGCTTGCAGCTAATGAAAACAGAGTGTGGAAAGTACTGTGAAATGGAGTGGCTGTGTGCGTGGAAGAGGAAAAAATGTGGAGGAGTGAAGGCTACACCCAAGCAACAAAGCCATGACTCCATTATCAAGTGGCAGATCAGTAATTCTTTCTTCTTTATCCAACAAAACTAAACGAAAGTCCCTCAGATTTTTGCAATATTCTCCTACAGCCTCCAATGCCAAGTTGCTTATATCTATTACATGAATAGAAATAAACTCCAGATTGAGGCAGCCTTGAGCTATCATGGAAAGCCCTCTGTCTCCAATCACATTCCGTACCTCTAGAACTTCAAGGTTAGTGCACAAATGAAGTAACTCACAATGATTTTCTGCGCTAAAAAATGTGAACTGTAAATCCAATTTCTTCAAGTTACAAGCCAGTGGAAGCAATAAAGGCAACTCAATGTCACTCATGTAACTGAGTCCTACAAGTGTCCCTCTTGCTTGGCGGAGTTTTATGGACAATTCATTGCTGTGAAGAGTCGTATGTAATGGAGTTAGACAGTGTCGTGTTCAATTCAAACTGTTATTAAATCACTGTCCGCTCATTAAATCATGAGGTGAGGTGGAGCAAGGTTAAATGCCAGCACATAATTTGATTCCTAATTTGATTTCTCCTCCTCAGGCATGCAGAATCACAGCTGTTCATTTAATTAAAAACTCTGTTTTTTTCACGCGGCACTCAAACATATGCTCCAAAGAACCGCATATTTCTCCCAAACCGCCACAAATTTCCTCAAACGGTTTCTGGGTTATCTAACTGACCCACCTGGAAAAAAAACCCATGTTGTATTTTTTTGAAATTCGTCTCTGTTTGGGAAATTCGAGCATTTTAAATTTGACGTTTTTCTGTTGTTTACGCATTTTTCTGAGTTTAACATTTTTTATTGTTCTGCATTATTATGAGTTGTTGCATTCGACCTTCTGGTTTGATTTGTTGTGTAATTGCCTTATGTGTGCTTGTCACTAATGGTGGCCCACCTTCACGGAGTAGGAGCGAACAGTCCACAAATTGATTATGCTGACAGTCCAAAAAAATGAATGCACAGAACAGTACACACATCTTGTTGCGTATTGATAAATGGTATGGCATGGGCAGGAAGGACAAATAGGATTGATTGGCTTAATTGATAGGATTACAGGGCCAGCGGAAGCAGACACGATAGTCTCCCATCTAACAAGCTACCCCTCCCTCGAAGAGTTTTTTTTTTTATTTTTTATTTTTCTCTCAGATGGATTACTTTAGATGTTGATGTACCTCGCCTGCAGATTTGATTATGGATTAGAAAGGGCGCTTTGAGGTTCACGCTGAAGAGAGACAGGGCATGGAACTTAGTTTTAGAGGAAGTGACACACCTGGAGTGTTTTACCGAATGAAAATGGTAATTTTGACTAACGAACTGCGATAAGGAGGTGGGTATTCACTATGAGAGCACTGAAACGAAATCATGAAAAGGCCAAAACATCAAATCAATATGCAGATTTTTCAAGTTTTTGACATTAGGAGGTTTTTAAAAATTTCCACATAAATTGGATGCCACATACACTCTTTTGAAAGCCACACAAGGGTTTTTCTTTTTTTCAATTTCAGGTAGCAAAGATTTCAAGAAAAACATGCTAAAAACAGGACTTTGACTGAGGTCTTAGGCTGGTTTTTCATCGATCTGAGCTGGTTGACTAGGATAGGATCCATATCGAGACAATTTTAGAGATGCCCATGTGGTCGGTTTTTTCATTGGACATTTGTAACCTGCTAAACCTTGAAACAGCTACGGAATCCTGTGTTAGCTGCGGAATCAGGGCAGTTTCTGCAGCTGAGTTGCAAAACCTTATTAAAGCAGGATACAGTGTTTTGAAGACCACTACAAAGCATAACCAGACAATTTTGGTCAATTTGAACCTATCAAAGAAGTTGAGTTTCATTTTTTCATCAATTTTTTTTTTTATTGAATCATTTGAAATGTTTTATTTTGTCTCCTTTTTTTTTATTTTTCTTTTTTTTTACATAATAATTCTTTTTCTGATCCTCCAAATCACACAAAGTGCAAGAAGAGAGCATACTCAAGAATTATTATTATTTTTTTTCAGATGTAAGAAATAAGGTCTCCTAATTACACTTCCCCGGCAATGGCGCCAAAATGTTTAGTCAATTTAACGTCTTAAATTGCTCTACATAAATTATCAACCCGGGTATCGTAAACTGATGAAGTGTGGTGCACTATATGTGCTTAGTTAACCTTTCTCTTACTTTGTTGTTTTATAGTTTATGTTGTTTTTGGGGTTTTGTTCTTGTTGGTTTTCTAATGACTATGAGAAAGATAAAATAAAATGCAATAACCAAACAATGAGCTAATGACTATGAGACCCAGTATCCTTGCTGCTTCAGCAAAAGGACAAGATGATTCTATCATGTCATTAGTTCAATCAAAATAAAATGCAATAACCAAACAATGAGCTAGTGACTATGAGACCCAGTATCCTTGCTACTTCAGCAAAAAGACAAGATGATTCTATCATGTCATTAGTCATTAAAAGGCTATGTGCATCTCTAATCTACAATCAACTTGAAAGAAATTTATGTACAACTAATATACATAAGCATAAAAAAATTAAATGCAAAATTAAATGACAACTATACAAGGCAGGGGCCCCTCTGCCACCTATGAAATCAAAGCAAAATTGAGCACACTTGTATGAATTAAAATTGCATGAATGAAAAATCTAATCTATCAAACTTGAAAGTAATCAAATCAAATCAAAGCAATATTTACAAAATGAAATCTATTCTACCTTACATTCTACAAAGAAATATTTACAAAATGAAATCTACTCTACCTTACATTCTAATGTGCTCCATGATATCTACTTCACATCTCCTTCCATGTTGAGAACATCAAAGCTTTATTCAAATTCTTAAAAAGTACAAAGTACAACAAAGTTCTCCAAAGCTTCCAAAAGCCATCAAGGAAGAACTACAATCTTAAGAACTAGGGACTAAAAAGACTAACAATGAAGGAGAGAGATCTCCTATTTATACAAAAAGATGAGAGCCATCTCATTAATGATAGTCCATGAATCTCTCCCTCTACCTCTAGAGTCCTAATCAAAATAGGAACTGATAAGACACTTGTCTTTTTAGAGTTACAATACAATTAGGAGATGTGACACATATCCTCATGATCCCATGATTCTTTCCACTCAAATTCGAATTTGGCCTTAGAGTGCCACATAAGGGTCTTCTAGAAGCCTCCTTTCAACCTACACATGTCAACAATCTCAACCCATTGGTTAGGTATAAGCTTATGCACATTATTTCCTAATTTTTAACCACAAATTCACTTAAAAGGCTTAGAATTAATAAAGATTAGAAAAACATAAATGTGGCCGAATGATAATGAAAGTGGGATGAATGTGGTGACATAGTAGTGGAATGGAGGTGATATAATGGACATAATAGTGAAAGTGTAATGGAAATGAATGACATTTTCAAGACTCAACAGGATGTAACTATTATTTTTTGATCAATGAAGATAAATCCGGCTTTGCACCAGCTCTGATCTTTCTTAAGGGGCTGTAACTCTTGGGGTTGGGCCCAACCTAAGTGCCCAGTACCTCCTTTGTGTACTTTTATGTATTTTTCTTGTATTCATAGAATAATTTCTTTTATTTAGGTTAAAATCTTGCTTCATTACTTAGGTCGTTTTTGATGATTAAGATAGTCATTCATGCTTCAGGTTGATTTCATAGTTTGGTAACAGAAAATATCCAAAAACAGGCTACCAGGTAGTCCTTGATCTCATTTCTCCCTCCTTGGGATCATGAATTGAGACTAAGGTACACTTGCTGCCACAAAAACACTGTTTTTTCCTTCCAATGCAATTACTAGTGTTAGATTTTGGGTTGGAAAAGTTGATATCAGTTGTGTTTCCATGTTTAGATATGTTCTCAGTTTCCATAGCTCTCTTGCATTATTTTCTGTCTATAAACTGTTGTTCATCATATTTTTGGTTTTTAAGGGAAGATTAGGTCAAAATAGATAGATCTCAGTTTTTTTAGTCTTTGTTTGGATCAGTTTTGGAAAGTAGGGTGTAGAACACCTGTAATACATTCCTAACTACCCTGCCTCCATCATACAACCTGCTCCAATCCCTCACTCAAGATTTCTTCCCTTCATTCGCCACACTTTCCCCACTTGCCCTAATTTCTACATTTTTGTGCAACATTTCTTTCTTCATCCTTGAACAAATCCAACCATCTTCATCACTCTTGAGCTTCATTTACCAGGTCCTACACCTCTTAACATCCTTATCCATCCTTCATTTCCACTTCCCCCCGTTTTTCCACCACCAATCCTCTAAAAATCACTTTCGGCATGTTCCTGTAGAACTTCCTGTAGATCCCCTGCAACCTCCTGTAGAAGCTAACGCGAGCAATTTTTCAAGATCTGAGCACGGTGGAAGTCTCCAGAAGGGTGCTAGGGACCCCTTAGGTCCTCTCCACACCTTCCTAACCTCCTGCAAACACCCACTCCATTTTCTTTTGCCAATAAAACTCTGCACAGTCAAAATGGTTAAAACACATGCATAATAATGCTGCATAAAATTACTCAAAAATACAAAAAGATGACTTTTCCATATTTTTCTTCAGAAATAGCTTAAACACATGTATTTTACCTTTGCAATAGTCCATGGCATCCATTTCAATAGTTTTACATCTCTTTTCTTGCACAAGTAGGGTTAGTTGGTAAAATTAGGGTTTGCTAGGATTTGCACTTCCTTTTAGCGTTCATCTTCTTTCTGCAAGTAGACTAGCCTCTTTTGAGTTCGCTTTCATCCATCACAATTAAAAGCTTCTTCTAAGAACTCATAGAAGTTGGCTTAAGCTCCTAGCGAACTTGTGCCAGCTGATCAAGTGACAACCTGAAGTAAGAGCTAGTACTTGTGCATATAGCACCATCGCTTCCAAGTTTGTTACGAACTACCGGGTTGATAAAAGTAAAGTAGGGAGTCCTAGGAGTTGCAGCATCATTACTGCAATAATGGAGCTCACCAATTGTGCTGCATAGATCCCTGTTTGATGTTTGATGTGGGATCTTGTTTTCTTACTTGTTTCATGGTTCCTGCTTGATGTGGCATGGAATCATTCGTGGGATGTACTTGTTGTCATGATTTGTCATGTTTTGTTTGAGATCCCTTTTTCATTATGTTGATGGGATACTCATGTGTCGCCATGTATGATTGCACTGAAATCTCTTTTATGCCATGTTGGCGGGATGTTCGTTATCATCATACATGAATTTATGTCATACTGATAGAAGTCCTTTTTGACTGAGAGTTCCTGTAGCAGAACATCTCTTGGAGTCACTCCTGCGTGAGGGCATTTTCCTTGTATGAGAGCGATGTCACCTCTTATGTACATCATCACTACTGACAACACTTAATGTAACAGCCTACACCATCTTGACACCAGGGCCCCGAGACATAGTCCCTCCTAGACGAACTCTGTTATCAATGTCTTGAGTTTTATGTTGTTGATTCTTTTCATGTTCCTTTTTCGTTAGAGCATGCATTTATGTTCCTTTATGCCATTCTAAATGCAATTATAATCACACCAAGAAAGAAAAATATCTTGGTTATATCTAGGAGTTGAGTCAACTAGAATCAGTTGAGTTACTAATCCTTGAGCATAGGTTGGGACAAATGATCTGGAGCCCTTGGTGGGTTGTGTTACCTGCCCCTAGAGTCAGGTTGGTCAAACTCTTTGGAGCCCTTGAAGGTTGTGGAAAATTACTTGTTCCTGAAGCCCTAGACAGCTTGGGTAGAGATCGATTTGGTTGGTGCTGGTGATGTTCGACCACGAGGTGGAATCACTAGTTGAGGGTTGAGGTGGTTTGGCCTTTGGATTCCCTAGTTTTGTTTTACTTGGTATATCCCATGAGATCCCACATTCATGCTTGGAATATGGCGTGGGGTTGATTGGCTAAAAGAGATATTTGGTTTAGCTCAATATATAGTCAGGTGATATGTGGAAGTCCCTGACTTGGTTGGTATTTCCATATATTAGTAATAGTTATTCTTCTATTATCATTAAAGAATATTTGCAGTGATTATGTTAGTGATATTATGGTCGAGGTTTCATGGTTCCTATGCTGGTTATTTACTTGTTATTTGTTGGTTACATGATGTATGTTATTTATGGCTTCGGTCACGAATGGTTTAGCTATTGATTGGTTGGTTAATGTATGGGATAATATGTGTTGTTGGAATTATGTGGAGATGACATAGGTCCCTTTTGGCGATTCTTAGATTAATCTTATAATTTTATGACCATATATGCATTCATGACCTGTAGCTTACATGTATGCCATGTGTTTGACGAAATTCCTAGTATGTTCTGGTCAGTCTGGGTCAAGCTCTGAGTTGAGATTGAATGTTTAGATTTGTCATTGTGTCAATTATGTTTCTCTAGTGAGATTATTAAATTAATAAACATATATGTATTTTTAACCTACATATACTATGTACACAAATGTTTGTATAAATGATAAATTCAAACCTCCAACTTCTAGGGGTCATAGCTTTGGCATACGATCTTTGTTTGACTATCATAATACCTCGTTTAAAAGTTCTTGATGAGGAGACCAAAAAAAAAATAGCAAACTAGTATTGCACTATTCTAATCCCTCCATTTCCCATGAAAATGTCATTTACACCCTCAAAACGGCCTCAAAAGTTTAGAACCCGAGAAAACTACCAAAAATAGAAAGTTCTGTTAAATTTAAGGAAGAAAAACTAAAAACAAATAGTGTTGGGTTAAGTTAGGATGATCACAATGTGGTCATTTTTCACATGGTGTTTGCAGTCAGTTCTGGACATGTGGACCCCATTTTCCATAAGTGTATCTTGGAAATGGAGTCTCAGATATTAACTATCATCTCATGTTTATCTTGGCGAGCTTGTGAATTTGGGTAAAGGAGGGAGGAGGCGCTACACTTTTCCTCCCTTCGCTTGCTTGCTTACTTTCTCCTCTTGGTGCTATTCTCTCTCTTTCTCACTTAACCCAAACTAAAACTAACAAAAAGCTAAACCAGCAAGACTTAAAACCAAAAAAACCGTGAACTGATCATCAGAAGCCTTTTTATCATTGAGGCCTCTATTTTCTTCATTTTCCCTCATTTTTCCTCTAATTTCCCTCTCATCCAAATATATGTCTCTTCACCTTACTTTTCTTCTATTTTCCTTTATTTCTCATAATTAAATGCCAATTTTCTCTTTTCCTTTGCCAATTTCCTTAGACATTAATAAACCAAATGTTATGCCCGATAGAGTGCTTTGCGAAACATTCAGCTTGGAATACATGTCCCATGGCCTTGGTCTTAGTTTAACTTTCTCAACCTTTATTACATGAACTTTTAACCCGAAGCTATTACACATTCATATAATGTAACTAAGATCCCATCAAACCCTGGAATGGATCCATAACAAGAGCACATCATGTAATAAGAAATATACCATGCATGTAACCAACATTTCACTAGAATAGAACCATGACAAACTAGTCATAAAATCACATATAAAATTAGAACTTGTGCTCATTAATTTCAATAAGAATCAACACATAATAACATATGAAAATTCCAACCAAGTTAGGGAGTTCCATATACTACCCAACCATAGATTGGGATGATTCAAATATTTCTTTTAGCTAATTGCCCTCGTGCCATATTCCAAGAATAAATGTGGGATCTCATGGGTAAACTAAATATAACAAAATAGGAACTCCAGAGGTTAATCCACCTCCACCCTCAAGCCACGATGATCTCACCTAAATCGGTATAGAGATCACCTAACCAAAACAAGCTTGGATGCCTAGAGAAAGCCATCTCCACTCCCAACCCTTGGGATTTCCTTGAGACCACCTTGTTGGGTTGTGTTATATTCTTTCAACAACTAGCCCCAGAAGTTAAGTTGGGGGGTTAGAGGGGGGGAAAAGACACCCTTTCGTTACATCGGGTGTAGCGGGGGTGTCACAAGGGGGACAACACCCCCCCTTGTCGAGGGGCTTGAGGGGGGTGGTAGCCCCCCTCTATGGGGTCTAGGGCAGCGCCCTCAGGAATTTTTTTTTGGACCCTATATTAGGTGGGAGAACCTACCTATGGTTTTGTGCATGGATTTCGCACATGGTTTTGGGCACGATGGTTATCAGGCCATGGTATTTTGTAGATCCGGTCAAGGGAACTACAGTTATGTTCTAATCCAAGGTTAGTGTATTGTTGTTTATGGATGCTTTAGCATGTATATATATGTAATATAACGTTGAAAGAAACATAATGAAAAATCAATTTGGTAGTCCTAGTTTTGAGATAAAGGGGAAAATATCTGTGTATATTTTTTCTGTGTTATGCTCTTGCCATTGTTTATTTTTTGTTATTAGAATTCTTATGCAGGTAATTTTTGTACAGGGTTAAAACCTACATTTGGTATCAAAGTTTTTTTGGCTTCAAGGGGATGCCTTTGCTGCTAAGGGGTTTTGCTCGGGCTTGTGCTAGACCATGTTTAGTAGGAGATCTGTGGGATCGATTCTTGTGGTGAAAGAATATGGTGAGCAAATGAAAGCTAGATATTGAGAAATTCAATGGTAAGAATTTTGAGTTGTGTTAACTCAAAATCGAGGATCTATTGGTGGATAAAGATCACTGGATCGCAGTAGATCCGGGTACTAAACCAACGACAATGTCTGCTAAAGACTCGAAGATTTTGGATCAGAAGGCAAAAAGCACAATACAATTGTGTGTCTCAGATTCAATATTGCTAAATGTATCAGGGGAAGCTATGATGAAGGATTTGTGGAACAAGTTAGGGACTTTTTACCAATCTAAGTCTCTGGTGAATAAACTGTTCCTACATAAAAAAAAATGTATAACCTGAGGATGAAAGATGGAGACTCAGTGACAGAGCATATGAACACATTTAATAATGTGGTAAGCTAGTTATGATATACTGATATTAAAATTTCAGATGAAGATAAGTGCATCATTTTGTTGTGTTCTCTACCAGATTCGTGAGATAGTCTGGTTATTGCAATAGGCAGCAATGCAACTACCTTGTAGTTTGATGAAATAGTCTGATCCTTGCTGATAGAGGAGAGAGATGGAAAAATATGGAGGGAGAAATATGGACAGCCAAAATGGTAATGCCTTGTCTATATGAGGATGGTCACAAAATAGAAACAAAAATAATTCCTCGAGTGGGAGATCTAAATCTCTAGGAAAACCTGTAAAGGTGTGATGGAAATGCGGAAAGGAAGGGCACTACAAAAGGGACTATAAATCTAAAGCTCCTGAGAAAGGAAATGGATACGATGATACTCCTTCTGCAGAGGCAAAAACCACCTCAGATGAAGGTGGGGATGTGTACTTGGCTTCTTCAAGTATACATGGAGATCATGAGGCATGGTTGATTGACTCAGGTGCATTCTTTCACTTCACTCCCCATAGAGAGTGGTTATGCGACTATGATAAATATGATGGTGGTGATGTCTTCTTGGGCGATGATAGGAAGGCTAGAATCGTTGGTTGCGGAAAAGTCAAGTTGAAGTTGCAAGGTGGAAGGATTAGAACACTTCTAGGTGTTCTACATGTTCCTACATTAGCCAGAAATCTTATTTCTGTAAGCAAGCTAGATGATGCAAGTGTAAAAACAGTGTTCAAAAAATATAACTGCAAGATGGTTTGGGGAGCACTATTATTGATGTGGGGAGTTCAGATTGGAACTCTGTACAAGCTGCAAGGTAGCACCATTATTGATGGGTGCAATAGTTTTGTCGTTCCTGAAAGTGGAGTAGAAAATCTAGTGGTCTCTGGAGAAAAGACCATGCTATGTCATCAAAGGCTTGGAAATATTGGAGAGAAGGGCTTTCGAATACTTCATGGTAAAGGTATGGTAGAAGGTATGTCTAATAGCTCTTTGGATTTTGATTTCTGTCAAAATTGTGTATATGGGAAGCAGAATCGGGTGAGTTTCCCCTCTAGTGGTAAAAAGGGCGAAACAGATATTGGAGCTTGTGCATAGTGATGTGTTTGGACCTGTGTCGGTTCCATCACTGGGTAAGTCTGTGTACTATGTATCATTTATGAATGACTTCTCAAGGAATACATGGATATATTTCCTCAAGAACAAATATGAAGTCTTTGATAGGTTTAAAGAATTTAAGGCTCTAGTGGAAAACCAAACAGAGAAGAAGATAAAGGTGCTGAGGACAAATAACGGTGGAGAGTTTTGCAAGAAGTAATTTGAAGAGTTTTGTAAGAAGTGTGGTATAGCACGGCATAATACCACTCCATACACACCTGAGAAAAATGGAGTTGCAGAAAGAATGAAAAAGATGTTGATGGAAAGGACAAGAATCATGCTTAGTGGTGTCGATTTAGGACAAGAATTCTGGGCAGAGGTGGTGGAGAGTGCATGTTACCTGGTCAACAGATCACCTTCATCAGTGTTAGAGGATAAGACTCTACAAGAGGTATGGACTGGTAAAAAACCTTATCTTTCACATCTGAGGGTATTTGGATGTGATGCATATGTACATGTTCCAAAGGAGAAAATAACAAATTTGGATAGTAAATATAAAAAGTGCATCTTTATAGGGTATAAGGATGGTTTAAAAGGCTATAAGATTTGAAACCCAGTAATAAGGAAGGTTGTATCCGAGATGTGGTGTTTAGAGAGGTGAAAGATATTATTAAACATGAATTCCTACCAAAGGAACCTGAGAAGATAGAGTTTGAGCAAATGTAGAAAGAACCAGACTCTACAGTAGAAGAGAAATTAGAAGATGAAGAGCAACAAACTCTGGTTGTGAGAAGATCAGTTCGAGAAAGAAGGCAGCCAGAAAGGTATATTCCATCTGATTTCTGTTAAAAATTTGCTTTATCTATTACTGATGATGATCCCAAAACTGTGAAGGAAGCAGTAGATTCAGAGGATGGAAAACTCTAGAAAGAGGCCATGGTTGATGAGATGGAATATTTGCAGAAAAATGAAGCTTGGGATCTGGTGGAGTTGCTGACTGAAAGGAAACCCATTGGTAGCAAATGGGTGTTCAAAAAGAAGATGAATGCAGAAGGAAAGGTGGAGAAATAAAAAGCTTGGTTGGTAGTAAAAGGTTATTCCCAGGTGTGAGGAATTCATTTTGGTGATATTTTTTCTCCTGTTGCCAAGGTAGCTTCTATTATATTACTTTTATCTATTGCTTCTCCTTTTGATTTTGAGGTAGAACAGACTGATGTGAACACAACATTTCTTCACGGGGATCTGGAAGAAGAGATCTACATGAAGCAACCTGAAGGCTTTGTGGTGAAGGGTAAGAAATAACTAGTATACAATTTAAAAACATCTCTATATGGGTTAAAACAATTACCAAGGATGTGGTATCAGAAATTTGATACATTTATATGGGGACTTGGCTTCACCAGAAGAAAAGCAAATCACTGTGTATATTTTAAATTAATTGGTGACCATGTTATTTATCTAGTCTTATATGTGGATGATATGTTGCTAGTTGTAAATGACAAAGAAGTTATCCAGGATTTGAAGACCCAATTGTCCTCCAAATTCGACATGAAAGATATTGGTGCTACAAACTATATTTTGGGCATGGAAATTAAATGAGATCAGGAAAAGCGGAAGTTATGGTTAAACCAGAGGAAGTATGTTGAGATAATACTGTGGAGATTTAATATGCAGGATACTAAACCAGTGAAGTTTCCTATTCCTGTAGGTGTAAAGTCATCTGTTGAACAGTGTCCCAAGACATTAGAAGAGGAAGAGGACATGTCTCGTGTTCCATATGCAAGTGAAGTCGGTAGTCTGATGTATGCAATGGTCTGTACTGGACCAGACATACGCATGCAGTGGGAGTATTGAGCAATTTTATGTCAAAACCAGGGAAGGAGCTTTTGACAGCAATGATGCGGGTTTTCAGGTATTTGTGTGGCACTAGTGATTATGGTTTGTGCTACCAAGGAAGAGGAGGATTGGACAGAGTTTTGCACATCCATGGCTTTGTTGATGAAGACTGGGCTGGAGATATGGATCAGAGAATATCTACAAGTGGGTATGTGTGTAACCTATTTGGAGGTGCAGTCAATTGGATGAAAAAAAGACAATCTATAGTGACATTGTCAACTAGAGAGGCAAAATACATGGCATCCACTCATGCAAGAAAGGAAGCAGTTTGGTTGCAGAGGTTGTGTTCAAGTATGGGGTTAGTACAATGAGCTACAAGGATAGACTGTGACAGCTAAAGTGCAATTTTCTTGGCAAAGAACCCTGCTTATCATTCAAAGAAAAAGCACATTGATGTTCAGTATCACTTTGTGAGGGATATGGTAGAACTAGACAAAAAGGTGTTGCTAGTAAAGGTGGACACTTTGAAGAATACTGCAGATGCATTAACAAATCATGTGAGCACTGAGAAGTTCTCTTGGTGTAGAGAAACAATGGGAATCACAGGGTTGGATCAATGACTAAGCTCTCCTGTGGCCCCCTATGGAAAGAAAACAACAAGTGGGAGAATGTTGGGTTGTGTTATATTCCTTCCACGACTAGCCACAGTAGTTAATTTGATGGGTTAGGGGGGGGGCAGCACCCCCTTTCAGGGGTTTGAGGGGGACAGTAGCCCCCCTCTACAGGGTTTGGGGTAGCACCCCAAGGAAAAAAAAATTGGACCCTATGGGCAGACCTACCTATGGTTGTGTGCATGGATTTCGCACATGGTTTTGGGTGTGATGGTTTTTGGTCCATGGTATTTTGTAGATCCAGTCAAGGGAACTATGGTTATGTTCTAATCCAGGGTTAATGTATTTGGGTTTATAGATGCTGCGGCATGTATATATATGTATAGTGACGTTGAAAGGAACATAATGAAAAATCAATATGGTAGTCCCAGTTTTGGGATCTAGGGGAAAATCTCTATGTAGATATGTTTTATGTGTTATGCTATCATCATTGTTTATTTTTTGTTCTTACACACCTCACCCATATCCAAAATATTCTAGCAATCTAAAGCTCTAACAAGAATGGATCCCAACACACCATGGTTATCCAGGAAATGACAAGGCAAGGTTGTAACCCAAATCCCATGCCAGTGACAACAAATTAATAATGTAAACAAAATGCATACACCATGCATTCAAATCTTATCAAGTAAATGACAAATACAACCTGATACCTGCAAAATCCTCTTTTTGTACCTTTTCTTATAATCTTCTTCTTGCACATCCTTGCTTTTCTTTGCCTACTTTCTTGTGTCTAAGTGATCTCTTCTCTTGTTATAGTTCTTTCTCTCTCTCTTCTCCAAAAGTTCCAAGGGAATGTATGATCCCAAGAGTAGCTAATAGTGACTAAGAGATTCATAGAATGCTCTCCCTCTCCTTTTATTTTTAGTTTCCTTTTCTTTTCCTTCAATTTCCTTCATTTTCCCTTACATGCATATTCTTTTCTCTTCATCTTCCTTTTCTATTATTTTCCTTTATTCTTGAATTACTTTTCGTTCATTGTCCTTTGCCTTTTTATAATGCCAATGCAAATTTCCATAGCCAATAATTAACCACAACTGATGCCAACTATAATTTGTTCCCCTCCATCCAACTTGGAATATGTGTCCCATGATCTTCGTCTTGTTTTTCCTTTATAATGTCCTTCTATTTACATGGAAAATTAACCCAGGGGCTATCACAATTTCTTCAGGGCATGTATTATTTCCAACATTTCCTTCTCATAAATAGATTTGTGTAAATTATTCGCCTTTGTTAAACGACTTTCAAAAGAAATGGGTCTTTGTTCATGTATTAAAACAACACCAACTCCATTTCCTAAGGCATCACATTCCACAATAAATATTTTTGTGCAGTCTCGTGTAGCTAAGACTGGATCTTGGCATATTGCCTCCTTAAGATGTTCAAAGGCCTTGGTTTCTTCTAGAGTCAAAAAAATGCATCTTTCTTAAGTAATGTTGTTAGAGGCGCTGCTATATTCCCATAATTCTTAACAAATTTGTGGTAATTCTTTGTGAAACTAAGAAATCCTCGAATATACTTTAGGGTTGTGGGGAATTTCCATTCCTACATAGCTTTAATTTTGTTAGGGTCCACCTTAACACCCTCATGAGGTACAATATGACCCAAATATTCCACCTCCTGTAACCCAATGAAACATTTGGAGGGCTTTGCATACAATTCCTCTAAAACCATCATTCATATTCCTTTTGTCCTCATCATGATTTTCATGGATTATCTTGTCACCACTTGGAAGCCTTTCTTGTAGTGACGTTGTCAACCCTTCCAACTTGACATTCATCATCTCTATGTCTACTTTAAAAAATCCCATGTCTGCTTTTAAACCTTCCATGTTTCCTTTTATTTTTTCTTCTAAACCATCCATCTTAGCCTCTAGTTCATTTTTGGTTACTCCTTTCAAGAGAAAAATTTGTTACACTTGGTCTCGTAATTTTGATATATCATGTTGCATTTCTTCATCTTATTCATGTGTCATAGTAAATATTTATATTTTCTTACTAGGTGTATCTATTTATCTTTTTGAGACATTTTAGAATCAAAAAACGATATATATGCTTCACTATGCCCTTTGAATCACTTCAAACTAATTTCTCAAACAAAAGTTATGCAACATTTAAAAAAAATACACACATTTTTCTTAGTTTTAAGAGCTCGATCTTGAAACTATTGTATCTCCGTAATTTTGGTCTCCCAAGTTATGAAATTCATTCCTATGGTATACCTATGAGTATTCTTTCTAATGCCACAATTCATACCAATATTGGATTCTTCGATATAAATTTATGCCAAATCTCCCACGATAACGTGATTATGGACTCGTTTAGTAGAGTGAACTTGTACAATATTCCATGTGTCATTGTTTCAACCTGTTGAAGACTTGAAAATTGTTGTGACAACATCGGGAACCACCCGATCTGGACCTTGAAAGAAACTCCTTTTATGTTTGGTATAGTGGCTCCAACTGGGGATAATGGGACCAATTTCCCAGAAAGGGTTGATTTGATAATGTTGATGGGATGATATAGGATGTAACGGGAAATGATTCAGCTAAGTGTAATCTAATCTAACTACTAAACACATGCATATATTGTAATCTAACATTATCTAATTATAAATATACCTAGGAATAAAATACGATATGCGATTTGCAATGATGTCATACAATAATTGGTGACTGGGTAGGCTTAAGGAGGCAACAATTTAGATAAAACCTGACCACCGGATTTGGGCCAAACTATGCCAGATTCCGAGCGAATTTGTGGCCTGTTTAAATTGTCTCCTTTGGTGATTTTTTGAATTTTCAAAAATGCCTGATTTTTTTTAAATAACAAAAAAAAAACATATTATTAGAGTGGCAGGCCACCAACCCCGTCAACCCCCAATGGCCTAAATATATTAAAAATCAAATTTTTTATGGGCTGACGGGCCATGACCCCCACTGGCCGTCCCTCAACCACCGCACACATTAACCATTTAAATAATGGGGTGGGCAGGCCACCGGCCCACGCCCCCAAACCACATACCATATACACATATATTAATGCGGGGCCGGCGGGGATTAAACCCGCCCATCCCAAGTGAGCCAGCCCCCACTGGGCGGTCCCATAATAGAGCCAAACAAATATTAACCACACTCCATTAATGTGCGCTCGGCTATAAACCTAACGCCCACTCCATTTAATACACCCCAACCGCGCCATTTCCAAAATGAAACGGGACCCGTAGCGGAGGTTAAGGAGCAGGTTGCCCAATGCGGACTTGACCCCCATAAAAAAATTAAATGTGGTTTTTCAAAAACTAATTGAGTGTTAATATGGAGGGTTTGGTGTTTGACAACCGAACCTCCTCCTCATAACTCGACTTTTTGTCACTAATCCATCTACAATGGAATCTTTGTTATATCCGCCCTCAAATTGTATTGTAAAACCCGACTTTTATTTGCACGGGGGAGGGAGGAGCCAAGGGAAATTACGTGGATTGAGGAATTTTTTAATTAATTTTTATTGCATGGTGGAACCATGAACCTGGGAATAACACAGGTGGAACCATGATTGTGCGAAATTCTTAGGAGGGTGAAATTTTTGCAGCGTCCAAATTGGACAAACTTTATGTCGATCTTACACCTCTCAATGACATGAACCTAATGGCGCAGTCGGAATTTTGATCTGAGCAGCATATTTTTAGAAGACACTGAGGAGGGAATCCTTGAGGAATCTAGGGGGTATCTAAAAGATTCCCTAAGACCCAGATTTCCACTTTCTCAGAATTCAGAAATTTGACAGTCGATATTGCACTATTCAACGCCACAAATCTAATGGTGCATTCAGATTTTCCATTTGATCATTTCATTTTTCGGCCACTTTTCAAAGTGGGGTGCAATTGTCAGCATTCATGTGCGAACAATTATTTCCATGAGATTCAACGCTGCGAGATTGATGGTACGACCAGCTTTAGCAGTTTGACATCCTCTTCTTCAGATGATCCCAGGATGTGAGGTATATTAATATATTCATGTACTTCGTTTTTCTGTGAGATGCATTGTGCTGCATAGATCCTTGTTTGATGTTTGATGTGGGATCTTCTTCTCTTACTTGTTTCATGATTTTTGCTTGATGTGACATGGAATCATTCGTGGGATGTACTTGTTGTCATGATTCGTCATGTTTTGTTTTAGATCCCTTTGTCGTTATGTTGATGGGATACTCTTGTGTCGCCATGTATGATTGCATTGAAATCCCTTTTATGCCATGTTGGCAGGATGTTCATTATCATCATGCATGAGTTTAGGTCACACTGATAGGAGTCCTTTTTGACTCAAAGTTCCTATAGCGGAACATCTCTTGGAGCCACTCCTGCGTGAAGGCATTTTCCTTGTATGATAGCGACATCACCTCTTATGTACATCATCACTATTGACAGCACTTAATGCAGTGGCATACACCATCTTGACACTAGGGCCCGGAGACGTAGTCCCTCCTGGACGAACTCTGTTATCAATGTCTTAATTTTTATGTTGCTGATTCTTGTCATGTTCCTTTTTCGTTACAGCATGCATTTATGTTCCTTTATGCCATTTTAAATGCAATTCTAATCACATCACGAAAGCAAAGATCTTGGTTGAATCTAGGAGTTGAGTCAACTCAGATCAAGCTTGGTATCAGAGTGGCCTTTGCATGGATGTGAATTGCAAGCGTGAACAATGGAACGTGCAGTGACAGAGGATGAAAAAGTGATGTACTAGACAATGCTCAAAATTTCCCAAAGAGTGGAAATAATGTATGAAACTCTACAAAATGAGACAGAGGAAAAGGAGCGATTGTAGCTTCACTTGTGAGCCATGGAAGAGGCCCTGGAAGAACTGAAGCACAACAACTAGAATATTCAAACAGAGAACATTGAATTGAAGATGCTTCTACAAGATGAGAAAGAGGAGAAATAGAGTTTGCTACAACAATTGCAAGCTAAGGACGTGGCCTTGGAAAAGCTGCAGCATGACCCATGTGAGGTAAAAAGTAATTCTCCAAATTCATGTATTTGTCCTAATGATGATTTCGCTATTTTTGAAAATCATACCACAGGAATTGGCTCCAAACTGTTAAAGAAAATGGGTTATGAAGGGAAAGGCTTGGGCATTAATGGCAAAGGCATTGTTAACCCCATCAGAGTAGAGGAATTACTCCGTCAAGCAAGACTTGGGTATGTCAGAAAGGAAGTTGAGGAATGTGCCGAGACAGTTAGTGAACCACCAACAACAGATGATGAGAAGCCCTCATCAGTTCTTTCCAAGTCGACAGAGGAGGTAAAATGTGTTGATTTCCTTTCCGTTTCGTCTTCACATAGTATGATTTATGTTGGATATTTGTATATCCCAATTACAGGGACAAACATGGGGCTCCTTACCAGGATAAGGTACAAGGAGGAAGAACAACTTGGTATTAGTAACCAAGGCATAACTCAACCATTAGAGGTTGTGCAGAGACCTCAATTTTCAGTCTTGAGATTCACTGAGGGAGAATGCTCGAAGGTGTTATATTCTTTTGAGACATCGTTGAAATCGTTGAGGAAAGAGAATGATGGGAAACATCCCCATCATCCCATGGCAGTTTCCACTGCAGGGAAAGAGCTGAGGCAAGCTCTCATCACCATAGTTACACCAGAGACAAGGAAAGGTATAACCACTCTTGATATTTGAATGTTCATTTCGATTATAATAATGTTGTTAAAGATGAACGTAAACCATGGAATCGAAAAACATGTACCTTTTGTGGATTACATAACCATACATTTTCTAAGTGTTGGAAAAGAATAGCAGCACAAACAAAGAACAAGAGTGAAAGACCCTCTCAACAACTGGTAGAGAAACATGTTAAGCAAATATGGAGGAAGAAGATGTATTTCAGTCATTGCAAAAGAGATGGCCATCAAAGAGCCACTTGTTGGAGGCTCCATCTAGAGTAGTGCCTTAAAGACAAAGTGTTGGTGCATGAACAAGATGAAATGATTGTTAGACAAGCAAAACCACCACAATGAGGCGACCCATTCACAGCGATAAGTGAAAAATGGTTTCTAGATGTGTTAGCTTCTCATGGTCGTGATTTTATAAATCATTTGTTGCATTTCAAATGTAAAATTGATTATGTGGTTTCCATCACTTGTTATGCAACAACAATGTTTGGTCTTATTATGTGTTGCATTTTACACTCTGAAAGTGATGTCGTGTTTCCATCACTTGTCAAAGAAAAAATAGAGTTTGGCCTTATTGTTGTAAATCATGTGTTATGGTGATGATGTGTTTTCCATCACTTGTTGAAGAAACAATGATATGTTGGCCTTGTTTCATAGTTGGGGTATTGTTTCCATTTTGATGTAAACATGACCATCGAGTATCTGTTATAAACTCATGGCAAGTATGGGATGCTTGGGTCATTAGTTGGTCATGAAATTCAAGCATGTAATTTTCAAAAACAATGTACTACGGGTTGCAAAGGTTGCAGGTGTCAGCTCATCGCTTAACGCTCTGAAGAACAAAGGTGAAGAAGATGGAAGAGAGACCTTTTCAGAACACTTGTGATGCAGACAAGGTACAGAGAAGTTGCACATTATTTTTCATGCGTTTGGAGGACCAAAAGCTTCTCAGTGGGGAGGATTGATCTAGGTGGCTCCAGACACATGCAGAAGTCCAAGAGGACTCAGGAAGGGCCAAAAATCAAAGCGTTTGGATTATGCTCAAACCAGGTTCATGTTGAAGATCTCGTTGTCGTGATCATGGTGGTGTGAACGGTTTATCAAACCGAGTCTGTATGCGAATCTTAGGAGCATTCAAAGTTCAGGGTTGACTTGGGTGACTGGGCAAGCTTAAGGAGGTAGCAATTTGGACAAAATACGGCCACCGGATTCCAGCCAACCTAGGCCAAATTTTGGGCAAATTTGTGGCCTATTTAAATTGTCTCCTTCGGTCATTTTTTGAATTTTAAAAAATGGTTAATTGTTTTTTAAATAACAAAAAAAACATATTATTGGGGCGGCGGGCCACAAAACCTGCCACCCCCAAATGACCTACATATATTAAAAATAAAAAAATTTATGGGCTGATGGGCCATGACCCCCGTCGGCCCTCCCTCAACCACCACAAACGTTAAAGATTTAAATATGGGGTGGGCGGGCCACCTCTAGTGGACCCGGCCCACACCCCCAAACCACATACCATATATGCATATATTAATGCGGGGCTGACGGGGATTGAACCCGCCTAGCCCATGTGGGTCAGCCCCCACCTGGCAACCCCATAATAGAGCCAAACAAATATTAACAATGCTACATTAATGTGCACTCGGCTATAAAAACAACGCCCACTCCATTTAATACACCCCAACTACACCATTTCCAAAATGAAACGGGACCCGCAGCAGAGGTTAAGGGGCGGGCCGCCCAATGTGGACCCGACCCCCAAAAAAATGTTAAATGTAGTTTTTCAAAAACTAATTGAGTTTTAATATGGAGGGGTCGGGGTATGACCACCCGACCTCCTCCTCATAACTCGACTTTGTCACCAATCCATCTACAATGGAATCTTTATTATATCCACCCTCAAATGTTATTGTAAAACCCGAATTTTATTTGCACAGGCGAAGGGAGGACCCAAGGGCGTACACGAAGATCGAGGAATATTTTTAATTAATTTTTATTGCAGGGTGGAACCATAAACCTGGGAACAACACAGGGGAAACCATGATTGGGCGAAATTTTCAGGAGGGTGAAATTTTTGCAGTGTCCAAATTGGACAAACTTTATGTCGATCTTACACCTCTTAGTGACATGCACTTGATGGCACAGCTGGAATTTTGATCTGAGCAGCATATTTTCAGAGGACCCAGAGGAGGGAATCTTTGAGGAATCTAAGGGGAATCTAAAAGATTCCTTAAGCCCCAGATTTCCACTTTCTCAGAATTCATAAATTTGACAGTTGATTTTGCACTATTTGGTGCATTCAAATTTTCCATTTGATCATTTCATTTTTCGGCCACTTTCAAAGTGGGGTGCAGGTGTTAGCATTCATGTGCGAGAAGTCATTTCCATGAGATTCAATGCCGCGAGATTGATGGTACGGCCAACTTCATCAGTTTGACATCTTCTTCTTCAGATGGTCCCAGGATGTGAGGTATATGAAATATGTTCATGTACTTCTTTTTGCTATGAGATGCATTGGCGCTGCATAGATCCCTGTTTGATGTTTGATGTGGGATCTTGTTTTCTTATTTTTTTCATGATTCCTGCTTGATGTGACGCAGAATCATTCGTGGGATGTACTTGTTCTCATGATTTTTCATGTTTTGTTTGAGATCCCTTTGTCATTATGTTGATGGGATACTCATGTCTCGCCATGTATGATTGCACTGAAATCCCTTTTATGCCAGGTTGGTGGGATGTTCATTATCATCATGCATGAGTTTATGTCATAATGATAGGAGTACTTTTTGACTGAGAGTTCCTGTAGCGGAACATCTCTTGGAGTCACTCCTATGTGAGGGCATTTTCCTTGTATGATATCGATGCCACCTCTTATGTACATCATCATTATTGATAGTACTTAATGTAGCGGCCTACACCATCTTGACACTGGGGCCTGGAGACGTAGTCCCTCCTGGATGAACTCCGTTATCATTGTCTTGAGTTTTATGTTGTTGATTCTTTTCATGTTCCTTTTTCGTTACAACCTGCATTTATTTCCTTTATGCCATTTTAAATGGAATTATAATCACATCACGAAAGAAAAAGATCTTGGTTAAATCCAGGAGTTGAGTCAACTCGAATTAGTTGAGTTACTAAACCTTGATCCTAGGTTGGGACAAATGATCCGGAGCCCTTGGTGGGTTGAGTTACCAGTCCCTAGAGTCAGGTTGGACAAACGCTTTGGAGCCCTTGAAGTTTATGGGAAAGTTACTTATTCCTGAAGCCCTAGACAACTTGGGTAGAGATCGATTTGGTTGGTGTTGGTGATGTTCGACCGCGAGGTGGAATCACTAGTTGAGGGTTGAGGTGGTTTGGCCTTTGGATGCCCTAGTTTTGTTTTGCTTGGTATATCCCATGAGATCCCACATTCATGCTTGGAATATGGTGCGAGGTTGATTGGCTGAAAAAGATATTAGGTTTAGCTCAATCTATGTTAAGGTGGTATGTAGAAGTCCCTGACTTGGTTGGTATTTCCATATATTAGTAATAGTTATTCTTCTATTGTCATTAAAGAATATTTGTAGTGATTATGTTAGTGATATTATGGTCGAGATTCCATGGTTCCTATGCTGGTTATTTACCTGTTATTTGTTGGTTACATGATGTATGTTATTTATGGCTCCAGTCGCGAATGGTTTAGCTATTGATTGGTTGGTTAATGTATGGGATAATATGTGTTGCTGGAACTATGTGGAGATGAAATAGGTCCTTTTTGGCGATTATTAGATTAATCTTAGAAATTTATGACCATATATGCATTCATAACCTATAGCTTACATGTATGCCATGTGTTTCATGAAATGCCTAGTATGTTCTGGTCCTGGGTCAAGCTCTGAATTGAGATTGAATGTTTAGATTTGTCATTATGTCAATTATGTTTCTCTAGTGAGATTATTAAATTAATAAACATGTATGTATTTTTAACCTACATATACTATGTACACAAATGTTTGTATAAATGATAAATTCAGACCTCCAACTTCTCGAGGTCATAGCTTTGGCATACGATCTTTATTTGACTATCATAATATCTCATTTCAAAGATCTCAACGAGGAGACCAAAAAAAGAATAGAAAACTGGTCTTGCACTATTCTAGTCCCTCCATTTCCCATGAAAAATTTCATTTACGCCCTCAAAACGGCCTCAAAAGTTTAGAACCTGAGAAAACTACCAAAAATAGAAAGTTCTGTTAAATTTAAGGAAGAAAAACTAAAAACAAATAATGTTGGGTTAAGTTAGGATGATCACAATGTGGTCATTAGTCATAAGGTGTTTTCAGTCAGATTTGGACATGTGGATCCCATTTTCCATAAGTGCATCTTGGAAATCAAGTCTTGGATACTAACTCTCATCTCATGTTTATCCATGGAGCTTGTGAATTTGGGTAAAGGAGGGAGGAGGCGTTACACTTTTCCTGCCTTCGCCTGCTTGCTTTCTTTCTCCTCTTCGTGCTATTCTCTCTCTTTCTCACTCAACCAAAGCTAAAACTAACAAAACGCCAAACCAGCAAGAGTTAAAACCAAAAAAAACGTGAATTGATTGTTAGAAACCTTTTTATCATTGAGGCCTCTATTTTCTTCATTTTCCCTCATTTTTCCTCTAATTTCCCTCTCATCCAAACATATGTCTCTTCACCTTACTTTTATCCTATTTTCCTTTATTTCTCATAATTAAAGGCCAATTTTCTCTTTTCTTTTGCCAATTTCCTTAGACAATAATAAACCAAATGTTATGCTCGATAGAGTGCTTTGCCAAATGTTCAGCTTGGAATACATGTCCCATGGCCTTGGTCTTAGTTTGCCTTTATTAGCCTTTATTACATGAACTTTTAATCCGAAGCTATTACACATTCATATAATGTAACTAAGATCCCACCAAACCCTGGAATGGATCCATAACAAGAGCACATCATGTAATAAGAAATATACCATGCATGTAACCAAAATTTCACTAGAATAGAACCATGACAAACAGGTCATAAAATCACATATAAAATCAGAACTTGTGCTCATTAATCTCAATAAGAATCAATGCATAATAACATATGAAAATTCCAACCAAGTAAGGGAGTTCCATGTACCACCCGACCATAGATTGGGATGAATCAAATATTTCTTTCAACTAATCACCCTCCTGCCATATTCCAAGAATAAATGCAGGATCTCATGGGATAAACTAAATATAACCAAATAGGAACTCCAGAGGTTAATCCACCTCCACCCTCAAGGCACGGTGATCTCACCTAAATCGGTATAGAGATCACCTAACCAAAACAATCTTGGATGCCTCAGAATTTATTCTCCATACCTAGAGAAATTTTCCTGCCTCCACCCACCTGTTAAAGGCTTCCTAGAGAAAGCCATCTCCACTCCCAACCTTTGGGATTTCCTTGACACCACCTTGTTGGGTTGTGTTATATTCTTTCAACGACTAGCCCTAGTAGTTAAGTCGAGGGGTTAGAGGAGGGGAAGAGATGCCCCTTCATTACGTCGAGCGTAGCGGGGGGCTCATAGGGGGGGACGGCAACCCCCCCTGTCGGGGGGCTTGAGGGGGGGGTAGCCCCCCTCTACGGGGTCTAGGGCAACGCCCTTAGGAAAAAAAATTTAGACCCTATATTAGGTGGGTGAACCTACCTACAATTTTGTGCATGGATTTCGCACATGGTTTTGGGCACAATGGTTATCAGTCCATGGTATAGATCTAGGCAAGGGAACTACGGTTATGTTCTAATCCAAGGTTAATGGATTGGTGTTTATGGATGCTTCAACATATATATATATACCGTAACATTGAAAGGAACATAATGAAAAATCAATCTGGTAGTCCTGGTTTTGGGATCCAGGGAAAAATTCTTGTGTATATTTTTTCTATGTGTTATGCTCTCACCATTGTTTATTTTTTATTCTTAGAATTCGTATGCAGGTAATTTTTGTACAGGGTTAAAACCTACATTTGGTATCAAAGTTGTTTTGGCTTCATGGGGATGCCTTTGCTGCTGAGGGGTTTTGCTTGGGCTTGTGGTAGACCATGTTTAGTAGGAGATCCATGGGATCGATTCTTGTGGTGAAAGAATATGGAAAGAAATGGAAAGATAGAGATTGATAAATTTAATGGTAAGAGTTTTGAGTTTTATTAACTCAAGATGGAGGATCTGTTGCTGGATAAAGATCACTGGATAGCAATATATTCGGGTACTAAACCAATGACAATGTTCGCTAAAGACTCAAAGAAGTTGGATCAGAAGATAAAAAGCACAATACAATTGTGTGTCTCAGATTAAGTATTGCTAAATGTATCGGGGGAAGCTACGACGAAGGCTTTGTGGGACAAGTTAGGGACTTTTTACCAATCTAAGTCTCTAGTGAATAAACTGTTCCTACGGAAAAAGTTGTATAACTTGAGGATGAAATATGGAGACTCAGCGACAGAGTATATGAACACATTTAATAATGTGGTAAGCTAGTTATTATCTACTGATATTAAAATTTCAGATGAAGATAAGTGCATCATTTTGTTGTGTTCTCTACCAGATTCATGGGATAGTCTGGTTATTGCAAAGAGCAGCAATGCAACTGCCTTGAAGTTTGATGAAATAGTTTGATCCTTGCTGACGGAGGAGATAAGACAGAAAAATATGGAGGGAGAAATAGGGAGAGCCAAAATAGTGATGCCTTCTCTATATGAGGATGGTTACAGAATAGAAACAAAAATAATTCCTCGAGTGGGAGATCTAAATCTCTAGGAAAACCTATAAAGTTGTGCTGGAAATGAGGAAAGGAAGGGCACTACAAAAGGGACTGTAAATCTAAAGCTCCTGAGAAAGGAAATGGATACAATGATGCTCCTTCTGCAGAGGCGAAAACCACCTTAGTTGAAAGTGGGGATGTGTACTTGGCTTCTTCAAGTACGCATGTAGATCATGAGGCATGGTTGATTGACGCAGGCACATTCTTTCACTTCACTCCCCATAGAGAGTGGTTCTGCGAGTATGAGAAATATGATGGTGGTGATGTCTTCTTGGGGGATGACAGGAAGGCTAAAATCATTGGTTGCAGAAAAGTCAAGTTGAAGTTGCAAGGTGGAAGGATTAGAACACTTCCGGGTGTTCTACATATTCCTCCATTAGCCAGAAATCTTATTTTTGTAAGCAAGCTAGATGATGCAAGTGTAAAAACATTGTTCGAAAAAGATACCTGCAAGAAGGTTTGGGGAGCACTATTATTGATGTGGGGAGTTCAGACTGGAAATCTGTACAAGCCACAAGGTAGCACCATTATTGATGGGTGCAACAGTTCTGTGGTTCCTGAAAGTGGAGCAAAAAATCTAGTGGTCTCTGGAGAAAAGACCATGCTATGGCATCAAAGGCTTGGAAATATTGGAGAGAAGGGCCTTCGAATACTTCATGGTAAAGGTAGGGTAGAAGGTATGTCTAATAGCTCTTTGTATTTTGATTTCTGTGAAAATTTTGTATATGGGAAGCAAAATCGGGTGAGTTTCCCCTCTAGTGGTAAAAGGGCGAAATATATATTAGAGCTTGTGCACAGTGATGTGTTTGGACCTATGTCGGTTCCATCACTGGGTAAGTATGTGTACTATGTATCATTTATAGAAGACTCCTTAAGGAATACATGGATCTATTTCCTCAAGAATAAATATGAAGTCTTTGATAGGTTTAAAGAATTTAAGGCTCTGGTGGAAAACCAGACAGAGAATAAGATAAAGGTGTTGAGGACAGATAACGGTGGAGAGTTTTGCAAGAACGAATTTGAAGAACTGTTCTGTAAGAATTGTGGTATAGCATGGCATAAGACTACTCCATGCACACTTGAGCAAAATGGAGTTGCAGAAAGAATGAGCAAGATGTTGACGGAAAGGTCAAGAATCATGCTTAGTGGTGTCGGGTTAGGATAGCAATTCTAGGCAGAGGTGGTGGAGAATGCATGTTACCTGGTCAATAGATCACCTTCATCAGCGTTAGAGGATACGATTCCACAAGAGGTATGGACAGGTAAAAAACCTTATCTTTCACATCTAAGGGTATTTGGATGTGATGCATATGTACATGTTCCAAAGGAGAAAAGAACAAATTTGGATAGTAAATCTAAAAAGTGCATCTTTATAGGGTATAAGGATGGTTTAAAAGGCTATAAGATTTGGAACCAGTAATAAGGAAGGTTGTGTATATCCGAGATGTGGTTTTTAGAGAGGTGAAAGATGTTATTAAACATGAATTCCTACCAAAGGAACCTAAGAAGATAGAGTTTGAGCTAATGTAGGAAGAACCAGACTCTACAGCAGAAGAGGAATCAGAAGATGAAGAGCCACAAACTTCGGTTGTGAGAAGATCAGTTCAAGAAAGAAGGCAACCAAAAAGGTATATTCCATCTACTTTCTGTTCAAAATTTACTTTATCTATTACTAATGATGATCCCAAAACTGTGAAGGAAGCAGTAGATTCAGAGAATGGAAAACTCTAGAAAGAGGCCATGCTTGATGAAATGGAACCTTTGCAAAAAAATGAAGCTTGGGATCTGGTGGAGTTGCCGAATGGAAGGAAACCCATTGGCAGCAAATGGGTGTTCAAGAAGAAGATGAATGCAGAAGGAAAGGTGGATAAATACAAAGCTCGGTTGGTAGCAAAAGGTTATTCCTAGGTGCCGGGAATTCATTTTGGTGATATTTTTTCTCCTGTTACTAAGGTAGCTTCTATTATATTACTTTTATCTATTGCTTCTTCTTTTGATTTTGAGGTAGAATAGATGGATGTGAGGAAAATGTTTCTTCACGGGGATCTGGAAGAAGAGATCTACATGAAGCAACGTGAAGGCTTTGTGGTGAAGTGTAAGAAATAACTAGTATGCAAGTTAAAAACGTCTCTGTATGGGTTAAAATAGTCACCAAGGATGTGGTATCATAAATTTGATACATTTATATGGGGACTTGGCTTCACCAGAAGAAAAGCAAATCACTGCGTATATTTTAAATTTATTGGTGACCATGTTATTTATCTCATCTTGTATGTGGATGGTATGTTGTTGGTTGGAAATGACAAAGAAGTTATCTAGGATTTGAAGACCCAATTGTCCTCCAAATTCGACATGAAAGATATTGGTGTTGCAAACTATATTTTGGGCGTGGAAATTAAACGAGATCAGGAAAAGAGGAAGCTATGGTTAAACCAGAGGAAGTATGTTGAGATAATACTGCAGAGATTTAATATGTGTGATACTAAACCGATGAAGGTTCCTATTCTTGTAGGTGTAAAATTATCTGTTGAACAGTGTCCCAAGACATTGGAAGAGGAAGAGGACATGTCTCGTGTTCCATATGCAAGTGAAGTCGGTAGTCTGATGTATGCAATGGTTTGTACTGGACCAGACATTACACAAGCAATGGGAGTATTGAGCAGTTTTATGTCAAAACCAGGGAAGGAGCATTTGACAGCAGTGAAGCAGGTTTTCAGGTATTTGTGTGGCACTAGTGATTATGGTTTGTGCTACCAAGGAAGACTAGGATTGGACAGAGTTTTGGAAATCCATGGCTTTGTTGATGAAGACTGGGCTGGAGATATGGATCAGAGAAGATCTACAAGTGGGTATGTGTTTAATCTATTTGGAGGTGCAGTCAATTGGATGAGTAAGAGACAATCTGTAGTGACACTATCAACTACAGAGGTAGAATACATGGCATCCACTCATGCAAGAAAGGAAGCAGTTTGGTTGCAGAGATTGTGTTCAAGTATGGGGTTAGTACAAAGAGCTACAAGAATAGACTGTGACAGCCAAAGTGCAATTTTCTTGGAAAAGAACCCTGCTTATCATTCAAAGACAAAGCACATTGATGTTCAGTATCACATTGTGAGGGATATGGTAGAACTAGACAAAATGGTATTGCTAGTAAAGGTGGAAACTTTGAAGAATACCACAGATGCATTGAAAAATTCTGTGAGCACTGAGAAGTTCTCTTGGTGTAGAGAAACAATGGGAATTGTAGGGTTGGATCAATGACTAAGATCTCCTGTGGCCCCCTATGGAAAGAAAATAACAAGTTGGAGAATGTTGGGTTGTGTTATATTCTCTCCAAGACTAGCCGCAGTAGTTAAGTCGACGGGTTAGAGGGAGGGTGGCAGCCCCCCCTGTTGGGGGTTTATCGCCCCCCTCTACGGGGTTCGGGGCAGCACCCCAAGGAAAAAAAAATTGGACCCTATGGGCAGACCTACCTATGGTTTTGTGCATGGATTTCGCACATAGTTTTGGGCGTGATGGTTTTCGGTCCATGGTATTTTGTAGATCCGGTCAAGGGAACTATGGTTATGTTCTAATCCAAGGTTAATGTATTAGGGTTTATGGATGCTTTGGCATGTATATATATGTATTGTAACGTTGAAAGGAACATAATGAAAAATCAATCTTGTAGTCCCAGTTTTGGGAGCTAGGGGAAATTCTCTGTGTATATATGTTTTATGTGTTATGCTCTCGCCATTGTTTATTTTATGTTTTTACAATTCGTATGTAGGTAATTTTTGTACGATGTTAAAACCTACACACGTCACCCATATCCAAAATATTCTAGCAACCTAAAGCTCTACCAAGAATGGATCCCAACACACCATGGTTATCTAGGAAATGACAAGGCAAGGTTGTAACCCTTGTTAATCCTGGAAAATCCCATGCCAGTGACAACAAATTAATAATGTAAACAAAATGCATACACCATGCATTCAAACCTTATCAAGTAAATGACAAATATGACCTGATACCTACAAAATCCTCTTGTTGTACCTTCTCTTATAATCTTCTTCTTGCACATCCTTATTTTTCTTTGCCTGCTTTCTTGTGTCTAAGTGATCTCTTCTCTTGCTATGGTTCTCTCTCTCTCTTCTCGAAAAGTTCCAAGAGAGTGTATGATCCCAAGAGTAACTAACAGTGACTAAGAGATTCATAGAATGCTCTCCCTCTCCTTTTATTTTCTTTTCCTTCAATTTCCTTCATTTTCCCTTACATGCATATTCTTTTCTCTTCATCTTCCTTTTCTATTATTTTCCTTTATTCTTGAATTAATTTCCTTTCATTGTCCTTTGTCTTTTTCCAATGCCAATGCAAATTTCCATAGCCAATAGTTAACCACAAGTGATGCCCACTATAATTTTTCCCCTCCATCCAACTTGGAATATGCGTCCCATGATCTTCGTCATGTTTTTCCTTTATAATGTCCTTCCATTTACATGAAAAATTAACCCAGGCGCTATTACAATTGCTTCAGGTCATGTATTATTTCCAACATTTCCTTATCATAAATAGGTTTGTGTAAATGCTTCCCCTTGATTAAACGACTTTCAAAAGAAATGGGTCTTCGTTCATGTATTAAAACAACACCAACTCCATTTCCTAAGGCATCACATTCCACAATAAATATTTTTGTGCAATCTCGTGTAGCTAAGACTGGATCTTAGCATATTTCCTTTTTAAGATGTTCAAAGCCCTTAGTTTCTTCTAGAGTCCAAAAAATGCATCTTTCTTAAGTAATGTTGTTAGAAGCGCTGCTATATTCCCATAATTCTTAAAAATATTTTGGTAATGCTTTGTAAAACTGATAAATCCTCGAATATACTTTAGGGTTGTGGGGATTTTCCATTCCTACATAGCTTTAATTTTGTTAGGGTCCACCTTAACACCCTCATGAGGTAAAATATGACCCAAATATTCCACCTCCTGTAACCCAAAGAAACATTTGGAGGGTTTTGCATACAATTTCTTCTCCTCCAATAGTTTTGCATACAATTCCTCTAAAACCATAATCCATATTCCTTTTGTCCTCATCATGATTTTCATGGATTATCTTGTCACCACTTGGAAGCCTTTCTTGTAGTGACTTTGTCAACCGTTCCAACTTGACATTCATCATCTCTATGTCTACTTTAAAAAATCCCATGTCTGCTTTTAAACCTTCCATGTTTCCTTTTATTTTTTCTTCTAAACCATCCATCTTAGCCTCTAGTTCATTTTTGGTTACTCCTTTCAAGAGAAAAATTTGTTACACTTGGTCTCGTAATTTTGATATATCATGTTGCATTTCTTCATCTTCTTCATGTGTCATAGTAAAGATTTATATTTTCTTACTAGGTGTATCTATTTATCTCTTCGAGAAATTTTAGAATCAAAAAACGATATATATGCTTCATTATGCCCTTTGAATCACTTCAAACTAATTTTTCAAACAAAATTTATGCAACATTTAAAAAAATACACACATTTTTCTTAGTTTTAAGAGCTCGATCTTGAAACTATTGTATCTCCATAATTTCAGTCTCCCATGCTATGAAATTTATTCCTGTGGTATACCTATGAGTATTCTTTCTAATGCCACAATTCATACCAATATTGGATTCTTCGATATAAATTTATGCCAAATCTCCCACGATAATGTGATTATGGACTCGTTTAGTAGAGTGAACTTGTACGATATTCCATGTGTCATTGTTTCAACCTGTTGAAGACTTGAGAATCATTGCGAGAACATGGGGGAAAACCACCCGGTCCGGACCTTGAAAGCAACTCCTTTTCTGTTTGGTATAGTGGCTCCAACTGGGGATAATGGGACCAATTTCCCAGAAAGGGTTGATTTGATAATGTTGATGGGATGATATAGGATGTAATAGGAAATGATTCAGCTAAGTGTAATCTAATCTAACAACTAAACACATGCATATATCTTAATCTAACATTATCTAATTATAAATATACCGAGGAATAAAATACGATATGCGATTTACAATGATGTCATACAATAATTGGTAATAAAGATCATTCAACTGCCAAAAGAAATGAAATTGCTTAACGATAATTATTTTGGATAAATATCTAGACAAAACAATTGAGAGAAATATATCGCATATAAAAATTGTTCATGTATTCAAAACAAAATCAGAGCTAACATCATACGAAAGTGAAATAATGCAAAACTATAATTCTGACTTTCATACATAAAACAATTGAAAGAAGAAGTATTGCTTAATACATAAATAAAACATAATCATACGATAAAAGTACCATATATGATAAGTCCTGCTCATGTGCTTTAACAATATTGACCCAATTTCATTCAATCCAACACATTCTAAGAATACAAAAGTGCATTTTAGTAGAGCATGCTAGATATTTAAAGAAAAATAGATCTTGTTCCATTCATTTTATCAAAACCTCCTCAAAAGTACAGAAGTTTAATGTCTTGAAAAGTGTTTTTGATAAAATTTATGGACCCCTCGCTAAATGCATGAGGGGGGTTTAAATCCTAAAATATATTTCTCAAAATAGATTATTACAAAAATAGCCAAGGAGGTTTCAAACAACCTTCCTCAGAATGAGCAAAAATAAAACTAAAAGTAAAATAAATTAATGACTAGCTCCTTTGAACTTGATCTCTCAGGTCGTAAATATCAATCATTGGCTTGAGTTGAGGCGGCTATCTGATTGTAGATTTTAACTGCCCAACAAATATGGCATCTGTAAATTCTGGCACCATCTTTTGTGTATAGGTCATTAAACACCTCAGAGTCATCCACTAGATGTGTGGTTTTACTAGAAATTGCGAGTATGCCTCCCAATTCAGGCCGGTTAACTATTTAATAACCTCTTCCTTTTCCTGCACTATTTGTTTCCATTGTTGCTCTAGGTTCTTGACATTTGGTATAAACCCTATTACACACTATCTCACAAGATTGGAACCATGAAGGTTTTCATTCACGACCTCTATTATGCTGCTTGCTACTCCTGCTGCTATTGTTTTTTCCCTTTGTGCCTGTTTCAACTGAGAATCCCAATCCATAAACAAAATATCTTTGTCAGACTCCTCCAGCTTTGGTAGGTCAGCCTTTCTTCCATCCTCTGATTCTTGCTAGGTGATAAATTCAGAAACCCTTTTGTGGATTTCTTTGTACTCAAGCCTCATATCAATTATTTGGTTCGTCAATTTATCACTGGTTTCACAGTAAGGATTTATTTCTGAAATCTTTTGGCAGAATACGTCCTCTTGTTGCATTAATAGGGAATTGAGGTTGACTGCTTCTTTAATGAATTTGTCAATTTGCGGGTTGTATTTGAATTTATCTATCATGGCTTGTATTTGACAATCATTTTCTACTAAGCTTTCCTGTTGTCGTATCCTCATCTGCTTGAATTCTCTTTGAAGTTGTACTACCTATAATTATGCTTGCTAATTAGTTTTTTCTTGGGCTAATTGTTGTTCTAGCAGTAGAATTTTCTGTCCATTTTCCTTCAACAGCATTCGAACTTTAGTTGCCTTGTCAATGGTGACTGTGGCATAAGCTCTTGCGAACTGCGACATATTTGCGAGATTCTTTGATGGGTCGATAGGTGTGTCCTTCCACACAATATCCATTGGTTCATTTTCCGAAGTCGTAACAGCAGCGGTGTCTAGTTTCCTTTTCTTCCTTTCTCTTTTCACTACAACCTTGTGGGTAAGACTATAGAATATATCTAATGGAGGTATTTCCTCAATTCTTAAGATAGTTTCAGAAGTAGGAATAGTAGGAATAACCTCAATGTCCTGGGTTCCTGTAGCTCCTTCCCCCTGTTGTTTCTAGATTTTCTTTGTGCTGGGTTTTCTTGGGAGTTTGCAGTTCAGATGTTTGCTCAAGATTGTGTATGTATGGAGATTTTTATTGAAATACTCCCATTCCTATTCCACGTCAATGATTCGAAATTTTCATGACTAAGTTGAAGTAGAAGCAACCTCTGCCTTTTTATTTGTTAAGGCGTGCTCGACCGTCTCCTTTGTACTTCCCGTTGTCTTTCTTAGACTCTTTATTTGTGTTTCCTCCCCAATTTTGAGATTGTCACTCTAAGTACTCTAACTCATGAATCGAATTCTCCTAGGTTTTTCCTTCAGAATTTTCTTTAGAACTTCCCTCCAACTTATGCTAGGAGTTGGCTCTCTTATTGGTTCAATTTGTAGTAGGTCCAATGGGACCTTTGACGGTCTCTTATTTCTGTACACATGGAAACAATTAATATCTTTTGGGGTCAACAGTAGTGATGCCATATGTAGAACTTGTGAGAAATTTTCTACTTGCAGGAAGAGGTCATCGAAGGCATCCTCTTCATGGGTGAATTATTTGACTTTTAGCATAGTAGTAAATTCCTTAACAGTGCCATTTGGTCGTATTCCCTTCCTGGAACTGTAGCCAATTTCATATACATAATAATCTTTGCTTCCTTTAATGCATGTCCATAATCGTGTAGTGCAAAACCACCACATTGTAATGGGAAGGTCAGCGAAATGGATTTCTTCTACTCTTTTAGTCCTCTGGTTAAGCCACCTTCCCTTGCAATCTGGTAGGCTATTTCTCTAGCCAAAAGTTTGTCGGGGACATAAAATGAGAGGACATGCGAAGAAGCAATGCTCCCAAAAACTCTAATATAGGTGAATTTTTCTTCCCCAAACCATTTGGTTACTAGCAAGGTATCTACTTCGGCCTCTTGATAAAACCTAGGGGTTGTTTTATCAAAAACTACTTTATGAATAGGCAGCATAACACCTTGACAGATTTTATAAAAATGGGGGTGGAATTGGGGTTTCCACAAAATTTTATGGTATATATGGATGGGAAGCGGGTTCTGTACAATCCATTTCCATCCCATATTCGAAAACTGAGAACTAAAACAAATTGCATCCATAACAAAAGCACTCATAAAGAAAGGGGGGAAATCCTTAATGAATGACTTATTTTCCTTCTATATTCCACAATTGTCTTTGCCAAATTATCTGATAAAATTTGAGCCTAGTTCATAATCATTGCATTAACTACTGCATCTATTAATGGGAGCCATTCCATCGAAAATTTGGTGCTATCAGGTCTATTGATAACCTACATATCATTGTTGTTGCAAAACTATGAGGGGGGGAATGGATGCCATTGAGTACATACCAGTTTTATCCTGTTTGAGTTTGCCTCTGCTTGATCTCCAGGTTTGCATAACATATGACGGGTCCTCGTTCTCTTTGGTGAATTGCTCAAGGAACTTTTTGTTGTAGAGATTTTGAGGCTATAGTAACTGTTACATTAGTCGTAGGCTCTCTGGTGAGAAAGACCCAATGACTTGTTGCCTTTATTCTTTAAGGTACTCTATGAGATATCTACCTCATCAATTACCCATTTGACCATATTTGTGTATGGTATTATTTTTGGTCTCGTAGCTATTCGGTGCAGGAATGAACATGTTGTTTTGAAATAGGAGGCGTCAGATGAATCCTAAGCATTAGCCATGGCATTTGTTACTAGTGGCCTAGGTTGCTCTTATTCTAACAAGGTATACATGGCCTCTCATGTTGTGGTTCCTATGTCCTTGTTGCATGTGATATCAGAGAAAAGCAGTACCATGTCTGCTTTCTCAGATGTAGTCGCCTTCCCCTTCTTCGCCATTCTTTCTAACAATGTTTTCTGTAGAGGTTTCCTGAAATGGAGCAAATGGAAGTTATCAAATTAACACAAGTGAGAATGATAGTGAAAATTAAATGATACAGTTAACCTCAAAAGGTGACAAGAGAGGAGCTTTTATTCAAAACGTAGATGAAAAGATATCATATCACGTCGAGTCGCTCTTAACATAAATGCCATTAAACTTATTAACTACCCACTAAGGTCTATTATCATTGACTTTATTACTCATTAAACTACCACATCGCAAATGGGAAGGGAAAAACTTTAAGGTGGCGAGTTTAAATTGCAAAAATGTCAATTTTGCGATTGCAATAAGATTATCTCAATATTGTAGATCGCACTATCACGTTTTTGGTTGTGCGTTTCTCCAGAGTTGTTTAGAATTCTGCAGGATGTGATATGAGTGGCACATTCTTTATCATTTAGAGCGTACTTTTCCTAAATGAATAATTACTTCATAAAGTGTTTTTTTACTAAGTGCCAGAGTTAACTTATAGTTTATAATATTTGTTTTATCGGGTACGGGTTATATCGCACTTCGCAAACTCTTGCAGTTCATAAGATTGGCTTTTAAGTAAAGTGTCGCGATGCGATAAGTATTGGCTCGCTCTACCGCAATATTGAGTTTCGCATATTACGACATGCTTTGTGAGTTGCGTCCTTTATGAAAGCCAATATGTGATTGAGATAAGTGCTTCATTTTACAATGAATACCTTAAGTCGTGGTTTTGAATGAAAAGTCTAATAATATCCTAAGTTAAATGTGGTGATCCCTTCCATCGCAATTCACGGATTTTGGTTGTTAATTAACTTTTGACACACTTGGTCCAGCGATATGCAAAAAAAGTGAGAATTGCTAGTCTTTAATGGATTTGACTTGATATCTTGCTTTATTTCTAAAAATTTAAAAGAAAGCGCCTAAGTGCTAAATTTCTCTTAGGGGGGTGGGTTTAATAAAGGGTCCCCATTTATTAATAGAATATTAATTATTAAATCAATAAATAGGCAGGGGTTTGAATAGCACAACACAACCTTCGGCTCTGAAATTGATACATGCGAAACTATATTTCGTGCAATTTCAGTAAATTTTTACAAAATTGAAATTTGATGCTCGCAGAGAAATTTATGACAATTTTCCCTAGGTCACCTGTTTGACATTGAATTCAAGGGCATGTAGAAACCCTAACTTCATCAGAATATAAATCATAAAATATAGCGAAACAATATATGAAATTTTACACTAAGTTCACCAAGATTTCTGCTCCACTTGATCAGAAGCCTTTTAGAAACAATGTTATAGCGAAAATTTCAATATGACCTATTTGAAGCAGCAAAACCATACAATCCAAAGCTCTGATACCAAATGTTGTGTAACCAGATCAAAAAATAGAAGAAAAGATAGATCCAGGACTTGAAAATAAGCCTCTTCGAGGGGGAAACCTCCTTTACATCACATACATGAACAATTCTTGGATGATACAAATGGAAAGACCTCCTTGGTAGATATAGGAGTCTAAGGGGCCTCAATATAATCAAGGCCTACATAACAATAATAATGTAAGGGCTCAAAAATAACAATACTGGGATTCTATGTGGTGCAACAATAACAATATGGGGGCTACATGGTATTATAGGGAACTAACAATATTGTTTAATGGAGTGAATGGTGTCGACCCTATCAAGCTCTTGGACCACAAATCAATTATATATACCCTCATTTTTGGGCTATGAAAAACAATCATGGGAAGTGTGTTGTGTAACAAATTTTTTTATATATTGTTTTAGTTCGAATTTAAAAAGTTATGGTTTTGAGTGGATACCGAGCATTGTTTAGAAATCTTTCTCTTTCGAAGGCAAGTAACCATGGTCTAAAATTCTTCGTTAGTTCATTGAGTATCGTTCAATCGGTTATTTTATTACTACAATGTGCTCATTAACATAACCCTAGTTCAATTGATATCTGACATAGTGATCCAGGTTTGAATGGTATTGCAAACGTGGTCAAGGAAGATTTGGTTTCATATGCCACATATGAATACACAATGAAGCACTGGGTTGTTGGAGTTGGGCACATGGTGATAGAAATGTTGTATATATTACAACAGATCGAGCTTACTATGTGGTGACAGACACATTATATATGTTACCTCAGATCGATTGGATTGATACAAGGAGTGGTTCGAGGTTGAATCCCTAACTCTTTGTTTAACAATGAAGCAAAAGTCACGTTGAATGCTACAACATACATTGGAGCTAGCCACATAGAGGTAGACACTTTGTATATGTTACATATAACATCTCCCAATCAACACACTAGGCTGAGATCGCTATAGGTGATTGATACATTGTATATGTTAAACTCTAAATCATACGTGGAGTGGCTCGGGATCGAATATCTTAGCTCTTCAATTTGAAGTTAATTATACAGTAACAAAATCATTGCCCAAGATCGCCTACTAAGCACTATCCCCTGCCATAGTTGGTATGCGTTTCATTTTGTAGATTGGAAGGTGCAGGTTCAATTAGTCAGGTTGTGAGGTTTGGATTCAATTTTTATTGGTTATTTTTTCCCACCAGAGTTTCATTTTATTGAATATTTAAGAAACCAGTGATGTGCATCTTGTCACGTCGATGCTAGAAAAAGTTTATTATGTATAACACACATGAAAAATGACTCTTTGTATAACTGTTAATTTAATATATGGTTTTAAATGGTTATTTGGAGTTTTCGAGCTCATTCTTGAGCCAAATTCTTTGTATAACTGTTAATTTAATATATGGTTTTAAATGGTTATTTGGAGTTTTCGAGCTCATTCTTGAGCCAAACTGGAATCTGGAAGAGGCACAATGATCAACGTTCAAAGGTGGATATTCTAAGGGCATAAAAAACCTCATTGATATATTTTTTATGATTGAAATCTATGTAATATTTTTGAGGGCCTATGAGCATGTTGAAGTGGCTTTGATTTTATGGCAGAAGTAAGTTCTGAGATGATTCATATGTGACCATATTAGTGAAAAGTTTGAAGTAGATTTGTGATAGGGTATGGCAAGGCATACATAGTAGTATGATATCATCAACTTATTCAATTTAAATATTTATTTTGTTTGAATATTATTTGGGCTAGTTTGAAAGATTTTAAAATGCAGTCCATAAGAGGTTGAAGGAGGAGGTCGGTGCCTCCACTAAGGTTGGGAGCTTGGAGTAGGCTAGAGTTTGCTCAACATCAAGGTTTATGCATCAATCAGGTTGGAGCCTAGAGCAAGTTGAAGCTTTCTCATCCTCGAGGTTGGTGCCTCAATTAGGTTGTAGCCTCAATGAGTTATTACTTGCACATTTTCAAGGTTGGTGTTTCAATCAGGTTGTAGCCTACCACAAGTATCAACTTGAACATTTTTTGTGTGTACCTCCAGTACTTCGGTGCCTACAAATCTATGTAATGAATTGAAGCATAAGAAGAAGAAGAATTTGTGATTTTCTCCCATATGGCTTCCTGATGTATTATTGATGTGATGATGGCCTTATGATGCATTGTTCTATATTTTGATATGTTGCAAATGGTTATGGATTATTATTGTATATTTGTTTGTTAAATAAAAGTCGTGAAACTATAAATTTTCTCTCAGATTTACCCCCAAATTCTATAAATATATCTAAAGCAATTTATACAATATGAGCCCTTTAATAAGTTTGAAAAATAATGGATTTTAACCAAAAATACAGTGTTAGACTTAGATCTCATGGCATTACAATTGCAACAAACACTTTTAATGAAATATACAATATAAAAACCATAGATTTTATAAATAAAAATTAGATTACAACTTGTTTACTTGACAAACAAGGTAAATGTAATAAAAAACACTATCTATCAAGATTCAAGATCAAAATATATTTGATACTGTACTTTTAGCTACTAAAAATTATTATCTTTCTTTATCACCTCAATATTACTTTTGAATTTGGAGAGATATAGGATGATGTTGTGGATACTTTCCTACTTCCTCAATACATCACCAATCCTTCCCATATTATTCAACATGGGTTTGAAATTGATACCATGTTGAAAAAATGCCTTCACGCAAAATTTTATAAAATAAGGAAAAAAATAGTTGCAAAGAAAATAGAAGGCTAAAAGCTTATGAACCTCACATGAAAATAGAATCAGTTGATATTAATTAACTCTATGTTAAATTCTAAGAGATCAACCAATCTTATAATCGAGTGAGTGTTATAAGTCTCATTTACATATTAAGTTATAGATCCTCTCAACAATTGACAAATATGCTAGAATAAACTAAATCCTAAAACAATCAATTTAGATGTCTAGAACATTAGGATTAGGATATTAATAGAGTGACCCTTCCCTTATTACTCCCTTGATGAGAATACATGCTTTAGGATGGGTCAATCGTCTATTCTCGCTACTTCCCCACAAGGAAAAATCTATGCTTGTGGAAGGAATGATCCAACCTTCAACTTAGTCCCCCTCAACAATTAATATTATTCGTCAAAAAGGGTTCGCTAATAGTTACCTTGGGATCCTCTATGAAACAATGCCATGCACAAGGGTGGGTTGGTTTGCCCCTCCTTACAATCTCCCCCAATGAAATTACTAAGGCTTTAAAAAGGGCCAATTGACCCTTTCTCTCATGCTTCCTCATGAGTAAATACTATGATCAAGAAAAATTTGGTTGATCCTTCCTTGAGTTCCCCTTTAGTGTATATTATGCATCAAAAAGGGTTTAATGATCATACCTTCGAATTTTCTATGACATTAGTATTATGCTTAATGGTCAATGAAATCTCCCCTTGGTTCTCCCTCAATGTCAATACTAAATTTGAGGAAGAGTTAGTTGAACATGCTTAGTGCCCCGACATAATGAAAATATTTTGGTCAAGGACCTATGATATTGGTTAAAGAGAAGATCATCCCCTAAACAAACCTTCCCTATGACCCCTTAGATTACAATATTATGCCTAACAAAAGGTTATTATCTAACATATCCCCATTCATCATCTTGATGGAAATATTATGCATGAGGAAGGGTCGATCAACTCATCCAGTGGATATCCTATGACATGAATACCGTCCTTGAGAAAAGTTTAGTTAACCCTTCTTTATGTTTCCCCCTCATCAAAATAATATGATGAATCTTTGTGATAAGTATACAAACTCTAGAAGAACAAAAACATATCCCTATAATGATTATGGAAGCTTGAAAAAGAATTAGGAGAATTTTTAGGTCAAAAAATTGTCTGAAATCACATTTTTTTACTTGCATTTTCAAAAAAAAAAAATTATGGGTCCACTAAAAAATGAAAAGTCGGCACTCATAGGATGCACTTCACATTTGAGTAAATTTATAAAGAGATAAGTTGAAAATATGATCTAAAAAGAAAACTCTCTATTTCTTTAAAATTTCATAAATCATATTTTATTATTTTTATTGGGAGACCCATTTTAGACCTCAAAATTCTCTTAATTGAAGACAATGGTTCCCACGTAATATACATATAAGTTGAAAAATAAGAGAACATATCTATATAATATTGGAAACCTAAAAAATGATCAAACATATCCCTTATAAGGAAGCTAACTTTGATATCAACTAATACAAAAATAACTAGTTTAAATGGTTCAAAAACAAAGCAATTATTATTATATTTTTAATAATTCATCACTTTATGTATGAAATCACAATCTTTATGTCTTCTCTATTATTATTAGTCCCTATCCATTGGAAAGACTATAGCAATCACTTCGATCATTTTTTTTCTAAATAAGATTAATCTATTAACAAAAAGGGAGTAAAATTACAACGTGACCGAAGTCAAAAACACTGTCTTGAAGAGAGGCAAAGTTGTCAAGATAAGCATAGAATGAGACTGCACCATGTCAGGGAGCTCAGTCTTGAACTATTTTTCGGAACCCATGCAGGGGAACAACTTATGAGCTTCTTGATATTACAAAGTTTACAAAAATTCAAAAAAGAACTAAAATTCCACATAAAAATCTAAACAAAAACATGCCCAATAGTATGGGCTGTATGGCATGATAGCAAGGCCACAGTAAGAAAACTAATCATCTAGAGGTTCTTCAACGATCCGGCACCAGCCTGTTTCAGGCATATCCACTACAAGATCTGCATCAGAATTGGAAGGACCAGGATCAGTCGGCGCCATCCCCACCACCTAAGCGCTGCGAGCATGAGCATCTGGAACCTGCAAAGATGCTCTTCCCATCTCCATCTGGAGGTTCAAATATGGTATAGTGACAGAGCCCGGGCCCTCCTGATGAAAGCTAAACTCTCACTCCTGGGCTTCCTCATGGAAGACCACCGAAATGTGAGCAGTGATCCTTGGGCGGTTCAGAGAGCAGTTAAAGGTGAAGAGCGCAGAGCCATATGAGGGAGAAGGCACAGGATAGTGGCTGGCAGTAATAAGACGCCCTATTCCACTTCAAGTGGCGAGGGTAGTGGCCGATAGAGAAATCGCTTGAAAGGGAAGGTGACTCAAAGGAAGGGCTGGAAGGCGCACGCCGAGGCTGGCCTTTGTGAGACCGCATTCTATGGCGACGTCGAGGCATTGGGAAGACGGAAGCAGCAAGAGGAAAGAGAGGTGGGGTAGCAGCAATGATAGGGCCAGAGCAAAGCAACAAAATGACAGAGCGAAGGTCAGAGGCCCAAGAGAAAAACCAGGGGATTGACAGAGGCAGCTCCACTGAAAGACCATAGCAAAGATTCAAAGCAGCCTCCCCTTTCAAGCTACAAGAGGCAGCAGAGATGACAGAGCCCACATTATATAAACAAAAACCATAGCTGAGACTAGAAGCAGAATAGTTCTGCGACTGAATTGAAGGAAGCTGCTCCTCATCAAGCTCATTGTTGAGCCTTAAAGTATCCACCTCCTTCATACATCGATAAGCCCCCGCCATAATTATAGCAATGAATATAGCTGATGTTTGATACGTGTTGGAGCGTGTGAAGGCATTTACCAGAGCATCAGACAGGATGCGAGATCCAGAGCCATTTAACATAAACCAAATGAACACTGCACATTCCAAATACCGAGAGCCTCCATTCATAAACTGAGTTACCATTCTATACTGCGTGGGCAGGTGTCGTCCCTCCTTGTGCCACCCCTATCCCATCAAAATTGAAACCTGTATATACACCCGCATCCAGGGGAGCTGCGTCCCGTCAGACCAAAATTTTGCATTCCAATTCTTGATCATGATTCTGAATTATGTCCAAAGCTCTAGTGATCAGAGTGTGCCTATTTTCCACCCCCAGGTTAGCAAGTACATCGGCGACCTTGTTGCCTTCCCGTTTAACATGATTGAATATGATGGCACGATTGGCGTGAAGCGTTTGTTCTATTGCAACCAATCTGGCTTCAAGTCTCCAACTGTTGACAATTTTATGCTCATGAGCCCCATTGAGGAGTTGATTGACTAGGTTGATGAGGAGTAGGGAGTCACCTTCGATCTCCAGAGGTTGGAAGCCATGTCGTTGGGACAGGAGTAATCCTTGCCAGAGACCCTCCAGTTTAGCCGAGTTGTTAGTGTCCTAGCCAATGTTTCCAAAGTATATTAGGAGAGGCGAGCCCTCATGATCTCTGAATATGCCACCAAATCTTGCTTTACCAGGGTTTCCCTTTGAATCTCCGTCAAAGTTGAGTTTGAAAGTGTGCTTTGGAGGGGGGTCCAAGAGTGCTTTCTGATGTTGTTGCCTTCTGAAGGTCTAAGATTGTGAGTACCTTGTGGTAGTTGAATGTTCCAGTTTTCCCATATGGCTTTCTCATTTGCAAGAGTGGGGAAATTTCCTGGGAGCCAGGTTTGAAGTGCCAAGGTCTCTTTAAGATTGAGATAGAAGTTGCTCCAAATGATTTCTAAAGGAGTTCTTTGATCTTTGAATATGCTTTTGTTCCGTTCTTTCTAGATTTTCTAGAGGAGGAGGCCGGGAATCAAACTCCATAATTAGTTGAGAAGCTTGCTTTTATAAGGGTTCTGGAGCCAATAAAGAATGGAGTTGATAATGTCTTCGGATCATCTACATCGTTTTTGGCATCGGAAGCTAGCCTTCTCCCACATTTGGTTGGCAAGAGTGCAAGAGTCTAGGAGATGTTATAGTGTTTCCTCCTGAGAATTACAGTTGGGACACATGGAGGGCCCATGAAAGTTTATTTTCCTGAGATTGTCCCAAGTGAGGATTTTCCTATGCCCCACAAGCCAGAGGAAGAGAGAGACTTTGGGCCAAGTACCCGGTGACCCGATTCTGCTCTAGATAGGATCCAAGTCTATTGTATCTTTGCATACAATGTTATAAGCCTCTTTGGTGGTGAACGATCCTCTAGGTGTATATCCCAATCTTAATATATCCCTGCCTTCTGAAGATCTAATGCGTTGATTTAGGAGCTCCCTCTCCAAGACCTCCTTAGTCTGGTTATCTCCATTCCTGATCAGCTTATCGATCTGCTTCCATTGTCTGTACCCATGTTTTGTCTCTGGACTCCACTGTTACTGGATGGATTCCTTTTGTTGCTCCTCTCACTCTTGGCTAGGAGGCATACTAAGGATGTCGTTAAGCTTTGGTAATTGGTTCCAGGCATCTCTCCAGAATCTAGCAGTGCTGCCATTTTTTATTTCCCAAAAACACTGTTGTTGGATCAGCAAAAAGTGTTGTCTAGCAGCGTTCCATCTTAGTGATCCTTTTTCAATAGGAATGAATCTAATAAGCTCCTTCATTGGTCTGTGATTGGAATATTTTTCTATCCATATGGCTGCCTAGGGCTTTTTGGGATCAGAGAGCCATTGCCACCATATTTTTGCGCCCATGATTGCATTTTTGTGACTAGGATCTCGCAAACCTATACCCCCTTTTTCTTTTGGCTTGCATGCTGTGGTCCATTTTACCAAGGCCCACTTGTGATTTGTGCCTATTGCACCCCAAAGAAAATTGCGCTGTAGAGCTTTGATTTTTTTGATGACCCATTTGGGCGCTGCCAGGATTGAGAAGAGGTAGAGGCATTGCCTGAAGCACATATTTGATGAGCACTAATATGCTAGCTATGTTCAGAATTATGTGCGTCCATAAAGTGAGACGAGATTCAAGTTTCTCAAGGAGCATACGCCAAGAGGCATGCTTGATGGAAGAGTCTATAAGGGGGGCTCCAAGGTATTTGGAAGGAAGGGAGGCTATGGAGAAGCCCAGAATGCGAGCAATAGCATATTGTATGATAGGGGGTGTGTGAAAGAAGAATATCTGCGATTTAGCCATGTTTATACTCATTCCTAAAGCGTCAGAGAAGTCATTCAAAATGGATTTAAAAAGGGAGGCTTCCTGAACAGAGGGGTACCCAAAAAGCATGTTGTCATCAACGAACTATTGATGCGTAATGGGTAGAGAATTGTGAATGGATAAACCTTTAAGATGTTGGGAGAGGAGGGCTTGCTTGATATGGCGACCCAAACCTTCCGCCATTAGAACAAAAAGGAAAGGGGAGAGGGGATCTCCTTGCCTTATTCCTCTGGAAGGACTGAAAGGTTGAGAGGGTATGCCATTTATGAGGATAGAGAAGAATGTAGTTGAAATTGAACTCAGAATCCAACGAACCCACATTGGGGAAAAACCAAAGGCTGTTAGCATTTTTTGAATATAGGTCCAACTCAACTTATCAAAGGCTTTAGAGAGGTCAATCTTGAAAATCATACCTACCTATTTGGAGTGCTTGAGGGAGTGTATGATTTCATGCATGAGGATGATGCCATTCAGAATTTGTCTTCCTTCTACGTATCCAGCTTATTCAGGCGATATGAGCAAGGGCAGAAGCGGCTTCAACCTGTTGGCAATGACTTTAGATATCACCTTGTAAATGACATTGCAAAGTGCAACTAGATGAAATTCGTCTAGAGTACTGATGTTCTCTTCTTTTCGAATGAGGGCGATGAAAGTTGAATTTAGGGAGGGCAAAAGCCAATGAAGAGTACGCGATTCCTCCACCACTTACCACACTTCTTCTTTTATAAGGTCCCAAAAGGTGTGGAATAATGTAGTAGTGAAGCCATCCGGACCAGGAGCTTTGCCCTCCTTGAGCTGGTTCATAGCCAAATCCACCTTCTGAGGCATGACTGGTCGTAAAAGGAGTTGGTTGTGTTCTTCAGTGATGATTTTCGGCACATTTCGAGTGATCCTTTCTATAGCCGGTCGTCTATCAAATTGGGGCTCTTGATGTACTTCCTGGAAATGATTGATGAACTCCTGTTCTATCTCAGCATGGTTTTCCACTCTTTTCCCTCCTTGCTTTTGTATGAAAGAGATGGTATTGTGCATTCTTCTTTGTATTGTTGTTCTGTGGAAGAATTTAGTGTTCCTTTCTCCTTCCTTCAGCCATCTAATCCTTGATTTTTGCTTCCAGAGGATTTCTTCCTGCTTTCTTCTCTCCTCCAGTTGATTGTGAATGTGCTTTTCCTATTCCAAAGTCCCTTCCTTGTATCCCTCTGTGATTATTTGTTGCTGGAGTTCTCTCATTTCTTTGTTAAGATCTTGTTGAGCTTGGAAGATGTTGCCAAAAGTCTCTTGATTCCATCGTTTGATTTGGGATTTCAGGAATTTGAGTTTCTGTTGAAGCTGAAACATTCTTGAGCCTTCTGGCGCAGGGAAATTGTTCCATGTGGATTCGATGAAGTCTTTGAAAGCGGGATGTGTGAGCCAAAAATCTTCGAAATGGAAAGGACGCCTGATTAGGTTTCCTGGTCTTTGCCATTGGAGAGAGATAGGCCAATGATCAGAGCCCGAGAATGGAAGAATTGATTTCGAGATGTCGCCTCCAAGATGCACTGCATTATCAAAGATGAGATATCTGTCTAGTTTGGACGCGATTTGTTGCCTTCCAGCCTTGCGATTGCTCCAAGTGTGCATTCCATTGCAGAATTGTAGATCAATTAGTAGATTGTTTTGGATAAATTCTTTAAAGTGGCCATTTTCCAATTCCAGCTTAGCGCGACTGCCCTGCTTTTCCTCCAACTTGGTGATCATATTGAAGTCGCCAACGATGATCCACAGTGGATGGACTCTGTTGAAGTTAAGCGCTTGTATTGTGTCTAGGAGAGAAATTTTGTTACCTGCCCCCTATGGGAAGTAAATATTGGTGAGATGGCCATGAATGTTGGTGCCGATTATATGAAAAGTAGCCTGTATAATGTGATGGGAAGCATGAAAGTCTGAAAGCATTATAGCTTGCGTGCTCCAAGCAATAGCCAGTCCCCGGGAGGCACCTGAAGCATCCACTGCAATCGAAAGACAACCCGACCATGCTTTGGAGATGATGTTTCCAAGAGTGTTATTATTGCATTTCGTTTCCTGCAAAAGGAAAATCTGGGGCCGCTCCTGTTTTATCATGTTTTTTATCATCCTGAGTTTCCAGGGGCTATTGAGCCCTCTTATGTTCCATGAGGTGAGCTTCATGGTTCACTATTAGTGGTGGACTTGTAATACTTAGTCAACTTAGCATATCTGCCTGAGTCTACCAGGATTTTCCCTATTGCAATAGTTCTTTGAAAATTCGTCTTTCTTCCACGTATTTTTGGAATATTTAGGAAGGAAGTTGCCATCCCATTTACTGCCTGGTTGTATGCCCAGTTATTGTTGTTGGTAAGCCCTGGAGATGATGACTTCCAATGTACTGAGCTGGTGCTCTTAAATCTTGTCGTAGTCTTTCTTTCTACATGCTTGCTCAAGCTCAAAAATGTCAAGTCCTCCCAAATAAATGCTTTACAGTTCTTCTTCCATGTGTTGCGTCTGATTTCTTTCTGCTGAGGTGATTGCTAGGGGCATAAATTGACCTGGGAAGCTGTCAACATCCATTTCATTATGATTTCGATCAGGGTCCTTTCGAGCCGCCTCAAGGATTCCAAAGCTGTCTTTTAGGGGCAAAGGAGTGGGAGAGGAGCCAGAAAGAGGGGGGGCAGAGGACGAGATGATCAGCGGTGGGATTGGCAGAGAGGTTAGAGGTGGGTCTTCTGAAGATTTCACAACAACCTCAAAGTTGTTGCTTGTGGAGGGAATGGAGGCGACATCCTGCTGGGGCTTTTTCGTGGTGGAAGGTTTTTTATGCGATCTCTTGCGGCTGGCAACCTTGGTGAAGCCATCATGGACCAACTTGTCTGAGGGGTTAGAGGCTTGGGGTTTGGCATTTAGAGGACAATCCTGGAAAATATGCCCATGGGCATGACACTTACAACAGCGAAAGGGAACATGTTCAAAATCCAAGGGCTGGATCCATTCATAGTCATCATGGAAGAGACTTACCGAGTCCGAGAGGGCTTTGTCCAGGCGCATGAAGACACAAATACGAGCATAGGAGTTGTATTTGTGCAGCTTCATTTCTTCAACAATTTTTATAAACTCCCCCAGCCCCTTGCCTATGTCTCTGAGCGATTCTTCGTCCCAGTAGTCCGACAAGAGCGAGTACATCCTAATCCATACTGGTGCCCAGCTGAAATCCTCCTTGTAAGGGTTAAATCTCTCTATCCAGTCCCTTAAGTACAGACCAGCTGAGTTGAAGAAGTAGGGACCTTCGTCCATGACCCTGTTCCGATCTTCGATGCAAATGAATATTGCAGTGAAAAATCCTTTAGGTCCTAGCTGCAGGGTGACATGTCCCTTGGGTTTCCATTTGGCAGAGATCCATCCTTGCAAAGCTTTTTCAGTCGGCCAGAATCCAACAAATTTTCCAATGAGTGCATGGTCCCTCATGTACTGGATGTGTCCATTGATTCTTTAGCTGGGGAATTCTATCTTGGGTCTTTCCGCCGCTATGGGTTTGCATATCGCTGAAGTAACCTTGGGCGATTCTTGTTGCCCATTCTTTCTTCTGGTACTTCACTACGCCTTCCTGACTGATCAATGGAAGCATTGGTCGTTCTTTGCATTGGGAGTCTCTATTATTGGAGTCTTCATGTTCTGGACCCATCGGCTTTGTCGAAATCTTCGTTGGAGGATCTTTTACGGTTGAAGGGGAAGACTTTGAGGCCCCCCCAGAGGGAAAGCCATAGCAGAGTGGACTATGCCAACAGTTTGTTGTTATGATGAGGAGGGCTGACATAAGGCAGCGACAGAGAGGGTTCAAACTGCATTGTTTCAGGGGCATTCAGAAACCCTAGGTTGCAAAGCCGAAAAAAGGCCTCATTTGTACGAACGCCAACACATACAATCACTTCAATCATTACTTTGCATTAGTTATATAAATATTTGCCTATTTGCTAGTTTATAATATTATAGAAATAAATAAAATAAAATTGTAATATATTCAAATTTTATGTATATATCAATTTATTGTTGGATACAATGGTGATTACTAAAGTGGAAACAATAATTATAAAACAAAAAAGTCAAAAATTAAAAAACAATAGAACTTAAAGAGGAAAAACAAGACCCATAGAACTTTGAATTCACAAATGGGTGTATTGTTAAGGCACTCCATGCTTAAAACTCACTAGTTCAAATCCATGTGGTTGTCTACTCCTTTTCCAATTATTGTTTTCTTTAAAATTAATTATTTGAAAAAATTTTGACAACATTATATACATGAACTATTTTTTTTACAACATTACCTATTCACATGAACTTGATTTTGAGAAGATTTAAATCTCTTTTTATTTTGACAATACACTATGTAGCCTCTTTTTATCAATGAATAATTACCTTTAAACAAAATATACTTAATCATATTGGTTATTCATTATGCTTTTTTTTAACTTTTATATATATATAGATCACTATTCAATCTGAACAATAATTTTAGTTCTTTAATTCATCTTCTCCTAATTTTTACACCAATATATTACTTTTATCAATTTATCTTAACATTTATCTAAAATAACATGTGTTTATAATGCTCAATTCCAGGTTTAGAATATCAGACTCTTATTCAATCCACAATATGATCATTACTTTTCACGAACAAAGACTATTTCAAATGCTTTCATTTCTAAATAGCAAGATATTTGTGTTTTTAGCCACGGAATTCTATGAAAAT
>APFE030867538.1:0-12956 GCA_000404065.3 Pinus taeda
CCCCCATGGTTAGCTTGATATTATGGCACTTTCTAGAGAAATTTATAGTTCCTCCATTTGAAACCATCACTTGACACTTTGGTGCTGGATATTGGAAGCAATACAATTCCTTGGCTATCTTACAATGAATACAATTATGGGTACTACCCAAATCAATCAACATTATTACCTTTTTATTCATGATATATCCTTTTATCTTGAGAGTTTGAGGAGTGGTAATTCCTGCTAATGCATTACAAGATATGGTCAAATTCATTTCTTCTTTCTCTGGGATTGGTTCTTGGTGTATATCCTCCTCTTTTGATGTTTCTTATTCCTTTTATTCCTCCTCTTCATAGTCTATGTAGAATAATTTATTCTCAGCACACTTATGAACTTTAGTGTATTTTCTATCATAATTGTAACAAAAACCTTTTGCTATTTTTTCCTCCAATTCTTATGGTGTAAACCTTGCAGGTTGTCAAAGACTAGGAGCAAAAACACTTCCGTATTTGTAGTTGTGAGTGTTAGACTTCCTTGTTGCTATAATTTTTCTTTCAACTTTCCTTGCCATCTTGAATGCCTTCTCCAGTGAATCAGGTTCCCAAAGGTGAACCTCATGTTGTATGTTATATTTTAAAGTCCCTATGAAGAAATCAATCCTATGCTCCTATGGAATGTTGGTTACCCTAATATTCAATTTTTGGAAGTCTTCAACGTGCTTCGTCAATGAACCCTTTTGTTTGAGATTTACCAATTGGCTAAAGAAGGTGTTGCTCTTTGTATTTTCATAATGTGCTATCATTTCCACCATAAAAATTGACCAGATGAAAAGTGTTTTACAAGAACAAAACCATCTATACCATACAAACTGATTGGGTTCTAAATATAAAGATGCAATGTGTACCTTTTGTGAGGGTTGAACATCTTGTAGATGAAAATATTGCTCCATCTGTAGTATCCATGTTACTATATCCTTGCCATCAAAATTTCTCATATCTAAATTTGGAATTTGGTGGTTCTTAAAACCCACATTTGAGTCTCTAAAATTGTAATTCACATTCCTTTTGTCCTCATCATGATTTTCATGGATTACCTTGTCACCATCAGGAAGCATCTCTTGCAACAAATTTGTCAAACCTTCCATGTTTTCTTTCAAACCATCCATCTTAGATTCCATGCCATCCTTCAAACCTTCCGTGTCCGCTTTTAAACCATCCATATCATCTTTGGTTTCTCTTTCTGAGAGTGAAATGTTTTGCACTTGGTCCTGTAATTTTGATATATCATGTTGCAATTCTTCCTCTTCATGCATCATAGTAGATTCTGAGGGATTAATGGGTGTAGAATTCTTTTGTTTTGGATGCATTTTATAACCAAACACTGATATCTATGCTTCAATATTCCCTTGGAATCACTTCAACTGGTTTTTCAAACAATGTTATTCAATTTTTAAAAAACAATACACACCTTTTTCTTTCTTTTAAGAGCTCAATCTTGAAATGATTGTAACTATGTAATTTCGGATCTCCAAGTTATAAAATTTCTTCTTGTGGTAGCTCTCTAAGTCCTCTTTCCAACCCCACAATTATGATTGAGATTGTATTCTTCAAGAAAATGTTATGCCAAATCTCCCACGATGGCCTGATTATGAACTGGTTCAGTAGAGCGAAGTTGTACGAGATGCCACATGTCATTGTTTCAACCTCTGGCATTGAAATTACTACAAAAACACTACAGTTCGTTTGATTTCAAGCACATTTTACAGAATTCAAATCTGATGGCTGAAACGAAAGTTATGACAATTTTCCCTAGGTCACCTATTTGAGACAGAATTATGGATCCTGAAAAAACCCTAAGTTCGTCAGAACATATCTCCAAAAATATAGTGAACCAAGATATGAAAGTTTTACACAAATTTATCTGAGATTTCAGCTCCACTTGGTAAAGTTTTCAACTTCTGAAGCTTCATATAAAAAAAATTATTGCGAAAATTCCAATATGACCTATTTGAAGAAGTGAAACCCTAGAATCCAAAGATCTGATACTAAATGTTATGAACCAGCTCATAAATAGATAGTTCGACGACTTAAAAATTATCCTCTTCTAGGGGTAAACGTCATTTACATTACATAAATGAAAAATTCTTGGATGGCAGAAATGACAAGACCTCCTTTGTATATATAAGAGTCTAAGAGGTCACAATATAATCATAGCCTACATAACAATGATAATGTAAGTGCACAAGAATAACAATAGTGGGCTTCCATGGGGCACAACAATAAAAATATGGGGGATACATGGGTACAACAATAAAAATAAGGAGGATACACTAGTATTATAGTAGGGATCTAACAAATTTCGTGCCTTTATTAGCCTTACATTTTGATTCAGCTGATTTGAGATTTTTTCTAATCCCTTTCTTAAGAAACAAATTTATTCTTCCAACTTCTCATAGTGCCCTTCCTTTTGTTTCAACTATTTTTCCATAATATAATTTATTCTTTTAGTTTCTTTTAGTTCTATTTTCAGGATAATGATTGGATCTACATCATATCTTCCATCCTTATATTCTTGTAATTGTCCCTATAATTGATTGACCTTTTTCCTTAGTCATTGTAACTCTTCAAGTGCACTTCTTAGTTCTCCCTCAAGATCCACTTCCGCTTCAATATCTTCTTCAAAATTTTGATCACTCATAGTTATGAATAATATTTCTCCCTCTCTCATCATCAGACGTGCATTAGTCACTTTCATAATCACTATCTTCTTTGGAGTACAATATTTTTTATATATCCTCTTCTTTTATGATCATGAGATTTGATTTTTTCTTTATCATCATTATCATTTGATTGCATAAGGACACTTAGATGCATAGTGACATATTCTAATGCACTTAAAACACTTGAATGAAATATTATATTTTAACTTTTCAATTCCCCTTTTTAACTTTCTTCTAGATTGGGCTTCCTCTTCATCTTATTCTAGAGTCTTCATGGACCTTTTGCTTGTTTATTTCTTTGGTTGCTTTAAATGTTGCTTCTCTTGACCCTAAATTCCCCTTTTGTATTGATCTGTTGTTGAATGTTAGTTTTTTGGTGCTAATTTCAACTTCAGATTTAAAAATAATTTCTCATCATTTTCTTTATGTGCATAGGTTTCCTTTATGGTATTTGTGAATTTAACAGGTAAATTTGTCAAGTTTTATGTCAAATTCATGAGCAAAATAACATGTAAATAAAATGTTGAACAACAACAAACAAATATATAACAAACCATCAAAATTAATACTTAACACAATGTTTTGATGAAGGAGTTCACCCCTCTTGGGCTACATCTCCTTGGTCCAGCTTCCATAGCTTGGGCCTCTGTATTAGATCAAAATTGCCAAAAGTGTTGTTTACAATTCTCTACTACTCCTGAAACTCACTTCAATGTGCTTAGAACATCAAAATCATCTAGGAATGAATTTTTCTGATCCAAAATTGGTCGAAATTTACAAAAGTTATGGCCTCTTCAGTTTCTCGTAGGAAAACTCCACCAAAACTGGAGAAACTCTAGTTAATCACACAAAATTTGGAGAAAGGCCGAATTTATCAGTCCTGCCAAAAAATCCGCCAAGTTTAAATTTCCCTTTAATTAATGGATAAACATGTTTAATTAACACTAGTATTCAGTTAGTGCTCTAATCGCGTGGTTAGTTGTTTAGTGTTGGCCCCAGTTTTCTGGTGGTGGTCACATACGAAGAGGCTGGCCCTCTCCTCCCCCAACCCTCCACGTATATCACATCAAATATAAATCATAACCATAGTATTGTAAGAACCAATGGCGTGGCATAACGGTGGAGAGTGGGCATTGTGCGGACGAGGTTGCGGGTTTGACTCCACTGACCTACCAATAACTTTTGTCACTACGCACTAATGGATAGGCCATTGGGGAAGGACACATGGCAACCTTTGGGCTTGCCACATGTCTCCTCTTCATTGGTCCTCCCCTGTCCAATAAGAAAATGACATTTCATCAAACTGTAGATCAATCAAAATGCACCACTTAGCGTGACCCCACTGGTTATTGACTAAACATTTTACTTGCATAGTTGCCTACCACATCAACAATACAAACTGCTGACTGTGTAGTGACTGTACTTTTTTTTTTGCAAAATTATCCTGTTTGTCAGAGCAGACAGAACATGATATATTTCTCATACGAACTCTATTTTGAGTGAAACAAGTTGTGTTGGGATCGTATCTTTGAGATAGATGCGGTCGTTTAAGTTTTGAGCGATTCACAACACTTTGATTTTTGAACTAAATACTAATCACCTGATCATCTATTCTTATTTCATATGCAGTGAGAGGTCCATGAAGAGCATCCATATTCATATTTTGAATATCTAATAATTCCTCAATAGCTAAAACTTTTAGATTGAATCTTTAGGGAAGGGATCTTATAATTTTGTAAACAACTTCAGATTCCTTAATTATTTCACCAACAGGTCTCATAGTGTTGACTATCCCATCCACATGAAGAAAGAATGCTACAATATTCTCATCTTCATCGATTTTCAAAATTTCGAGCTGACTTCTATAAGATTGCAACTTAGCCTTCTTTTCTTTGTCATCTCCTTCATAATTGCTTTGAATATTGTCCCAAATTTCCTTGGCTAACTTGTAGTGCATCACTTTGACAAACTTTGTGTCATATAGTCCACTTAATATGTCATTTTTTGCCATTGCATTATTTGTATGGAGTACTTTTCCATTTTCTTAATTGGAGGAGTTGCAGGAACCTGATAACCATTTTCAACAACCAACCAAACATTAGTACCTAGAGACATTATATAGGTACTCATTCACATTTTCCAAAAGGAATAATTTGATCCATCAAATAGTGGAGCCTTGCTTGAAGATGATCCTTTACGATTGGACATGATCCTTTGCAAGCTACTTTCCATTGGTTAATTATTTATAAAGGAACCTGCTGTAGTACTAATTGTTGGAAATATGATTATACTGAGAAGGGGGGTGAATTAATATAATGGCCAATATTAACCAATTAAAACAATTTAATGCACATATAATATCATTCATATTAGCAACATAAAAATAGACCAGATACATATAAGAAACTCTTTTATTATTGAATGATCATATAAGAACCAACCTACTGTTGCATTTATTTACCGGCACCAACCAGAAAGGGAAACCTATCCCTTGACAAATACAAGCACCAACCTGAAATTCTGTATCAGCATCAAACAAAAGGAGGCACCAACCCCTTGAAAATTTTTACTGGCACCAACCAAAAGAAATCACCAGAACCCTAAGAAATACAGGCACCAACATGAAATGCTTTATCGAATCATTTCTTTATATCTTTAAATTTGTTTTGTGTTTCTCCTCTATTATGAATGTTACTCCCTATTATATATCTTTAGCTCTTCTTGATCCATATTCCTCATATGTTTCTCCTTTATTCTGCACTCACAAACTTTGATCTCTTGGAGGCCACACTCTATTTTTCTTCTTCAGCATTTAAACATCTCTACATATAAAACTTACTGACTTCACAATATCAACCAGATCTATATTGAACAACTTCACATGTCTTCCATAAAATTCATTTCTCATACTTATTCTACACTTCACATGAAAGAACCACCGCAAAGAATTGCAACCACAAAAGCAATTTTATCTTAATTAACCGAATCACACACTTCCAAACTTCCTTGGTTTATTTATATTACATTGGCACAATGGAATCCTATTAGGGATGCTCATTGTAGAGAGGAATCTGAAAAACTTGAAATGTCTATTGTTGAAAATTCAGTCTGGATGACCCAAATATGACTTCAACCAATGGCTCCTTGGCTCCTCGAGGAGTTAACTTTAGCTCCACATTACCATATGATATGATCCTATCTAAACAGTTATTCCTATAAATCCAAATATTCATCCACTTAGATGTAACAAGGTACTAGACACCCAAATTATTTTTAAATCCATCTTCAAGGGGCCCAACATCATTCGATATGATGGAGTGTGGGACCACAACCTTAAAGTGTGAGCTTTAGATATCCGAGAGTCTGAATCTTTTCTTATGGCATACAACTGCTAAATGCCCAGATGAACCATATGCCAGGTACATTTCAATGCCTTCTATATGGAAGCATGACCATGAAATATTGACTTATGTTCCTTTGCAATTGAATCAAGATCTGGGTGTTATTGATAGTAGTAAAAATTGCCTACCCCCCGATATCTATAAGGATGGATAGCTTTTACCTCCACATGGAACTTTACTGGACAATAAATTTGACCAGATCCTTCCTCTTTATTTGAATCTAGATTTAAGCTTATTTTTTACTCGTAAGCATTACTCACCCTCGAATACCCAGATGGCCAGATACCTTTCTCCATTGCTAATTTTGGTCTAATTTCCTTATTCCTTACTTTAAAAGTTGCTACGTCTAAACTTTGAGAACTAATTAGAACTTTCCACATGGTTCTCTTTCCATGTCATCTACCAAGTGATCATATTGCCATGTTTCATTTTTCACCTGTCCAATTAGCCACCTAAAAGTGCTAAGAATGAGTGCCATATGTCATCACCTCTGGCTTCCATGTCATCTCCTAAGTCATGTGACTGCCACTTGTCATCCCACCTATACTATCGTGTTAACTAGGGCCCACTTGTTAGCTAAGGTAAAGAGATACACATTCGAGTGGCTCATATTGGATATCTGTTAAAGGATTGGATATGTGCTAAAGGATTGGATATCTGCAGAGGGGCTCGTATGCCGCATTTGTGTTAAAAATGGTTGGTATCACGGGGGGCCCTACCTAATTTTGGTACGGACCAAGGGGGTGGGTGTAACTCATCACATCCTACCACATCATTAGGGATAAACCATGATGGTTTCCATTACATAAGGTACCATCCTATTATCTTTTAGATGTTTTTGGGCACCCTCCTCTCACCGATATACCAAAACAGCCTAATATGACAACATTTAGCTTTCTCGATAGAAAAATCCAAATCCAACCTAGTTCTTAATTTGTTTCCTTTGTGAAACCTTGGATACCCAAATGTTTGAATTTCTTGGTGCATATTAGATGTATTTTGAAAGCACCAGATACATTGTCGAGACTTGGATATGATTATGGAACTTTGACCAAATCGAACCTTGATTTGACTTCTTCACTTCAACTTCATTTTCCTCTTGATTACGGTGGAATTAGAAGAGGTTCCTTATACTGTTGGAAAGGTCTCAAAATAGGCTATTCAAACATACAAATTTAATTCTCATTTGGAATAGGGAGATATAGAAGAAATGCCTTCAAATATATGCTATCCAAACTCCAAACTTAACAACATGATATTCACACTACCAACACACACTCGACAATAACCCATGTTTCTAGAATTTGACATCAATGACACTACAATTGACATAAATGAAAACATATGTGCAAGATGGGATGAAATATGGTAGTGACGTGGAAACCTTCGACACTTTTAGGTGGCCAATTAGATAGGTGTAAAATGAAAAGTGGTAGTGACATGACATAGATGTCGTGGTAAGTGAAACATGTCTAAGTGTTTCGACACGGTGCTCCTGAAGTCTCGAGATTCTTGCTAGGAACTGGTCTGGTGAAGTTTCATGTGTATTTCATTTTGGCCAAAATGGAAAACAATAATGTAATTACTCCAAAACTAGAAGTGGAGAAAGGTATTTGACCATTTGGGTATCAGGGGGGTAAGCAATGCTTCCTAGTAAAAAATAATCTAGATCCAGATCCAAGCAAATGAAGGATCTATTAAAATTTATAATTCAACAAGGTTACATGTGGAGGTAAAATACATTAGAGCATCTAGATATTTGGAGGTAGGAAATGTTTGCGACTATCAATAACACTCAGATCTAGATTATATTGCAAAGGTAGATTGGTCATTGTTATGTGGTCATGGTTTCATATAGAAGGCATTGAAATATATCCATCATCTAGTGCATTTGTCCATAAGTAGGCATGCACCATAAGAAAATATCTAGATTCCCTAATATCTAGAGCTCACACTTTAAGGTTGTGGTCCTGCACTATGTCATATGGGATGATGTGGAAGACCCTTGAAATAGAGTTAAAAGTAATCCTAGTGTCCAATAACTAGTTACATATAAGTGAACCCAGATTTTGATTTATTGGAATGCATGTTTAGACATGATCATATCATATGGTTACATGGAACTAAAGCTAAGACCCCAAGGAGCCAAGGGTTTATTGGCTTACATCATATCTGGGTCATCCAAATCAAATTTCCAGTAGAAGACATTAAAATAATATACCAGAATTTTTTTGGATCCTTCTCCATGGTGAGTCAGCCATGCCAAGATTCCATTGTGCCAATTTAATATAAATAAGCTAGAGAAGTTTGGACATGAAGTGATTTGGTCAATTGAGATAGAAGTGGTTTTGTGGTGCGTAATCATTTCTGGTGTTTTGTTTGCGAAGTGTGAAATAAGCCTAAGAAATGAAGTCTATGGAAGAAGTATGAATCTGTTCAATTTGGATGTGATTACCATTATGAAGTCTATAAGTTTGATATATAAGGATGTTGTTTGAATGTTGAAGAAGAACAATAAAATGTGGTCTCTACGAGATCAAATTTTGTAAGTGCAAAAAAGAGGAGTAACATATGAAGATTGGGTAAAACATAGATAAATACACAGAGCCGAGAGTGACATGTAGAAGCATAACATACCTGAAGGAGAGAAAATTTAGATTAGAATCATAAACTATTTCTAGTTGGTGCCAATCAAACATTTCAAAAGGTTAGTGGCTCCTTCTAGTTGGTACCAGTAAACCAATGTAAGAGTAGGTTGGTGCCTCCTTCTAGTTGGTGCTAGTAAACCAATGTAATAGTAGGTTGGCGCCTACAAAATCATTTAATAGTAAGAATTATTATATATAATATATAATATATATAAATAATATATAATAATATAATATATATATATATCTTATATAAATATATATAATTATTATATATATATATATAATAATTATATATATATATATAATATAATAAATATTATTATAATATGGTGTATTATTGTGTTGTTGATGTGATAGATATCATACACACGTTGAAGTGTTTTAATTACTTACGATTGACCATTATACTAATTCATCCCCTTATCAGTATAATCATATTTCCAACACAAATTTGACTTTATACTAACATAACTAAAAAACCAGAAAATTTTGAATCTTCACACCCAAGCACTAAACTACCAAAGTGCACAGGACTCATGTTATGACCTAGTGATAACACATATTAGACATCAGCGAATTGAGAATTTTTCCATATAACACATTTTTATTTTGGTGATATAGGCCACTGGAGGGTCATTGTAACTATAGTCAATAGATATCATTTGGTGAACACTTTATTAAAACCATGATATGGATTGTTTTAGTATGATTAACGTTATTTTCCATCAAATATTTTGTAGAAAGGTAATGCCAATTAATAGCGATGATATTTGAGTATCGACACTTAAGTGAAACAAAAATACAAAGGAAATTTTGCAAAACAACAAGGTTTGGGTGTGGAACCTTGACATCGAACCATGATAACAGAGGCCTAGGTTTGGTAGAATAAGATGGGATATTAGAACTTTGCCAAAAAAATAAAAAAGGAAATACTCGCCAAATAGATGAGGGCTATTGTGGAACCTAGAAGCGAAACCACAATACTAAAATATTGGTATATCAACTAAAACAAAAATACAAGGTTTTTGTTTTAAAAAATCCAGGCCCAATATGCCCAATATGGAACTCTGTGATGAGACCTTACAATTAGTGGTTTGGATGTTGGTATAATCAACATTTTTTTATGTCTATATTTATGTCATAATTCCTTGCTAACTCACAGAATGGAACACTGAAACTTGGAAAATGTGAAGTTTTTGTGTGGTAAATGGTTTGCCCAATATATGTATAACTCCATTGTTGGAACCCTTTAACAAAGAAACACAACTTCTGATAGACTTGAATCCAAGGATTGGAACCTTCTCCTAGAACTTCGATGTGTATTTTTGCCTTCAACAACTTGTTCTAACCCTTATCACTTAACCTTCTTCTTTTCTCCTTTACTTTGCACCTAAAACTCACTTTTTTTCCCTTCACGCTTTATACATCCTCCTTAGACTTCATCCTATCATTAACTTCACTCTTTTTCTCCTTGGATTCAACTCTATGAGCTAACTTTCGATTACTTAAGTCATATCCAATACATAGTAGTGCTCACCCATCTAGTTATATATAGTAATTTGGAACTTAAGTTGGGTTGGCTTGTTAAAGGGTGGTTTCCTAGATTTGATGCATGCTTCAGGAAGCTGACTTGAATCACTAGTCCATTTAGCTTGGGATGAAATTGCTTGGGTCTGATATTCCTTGGATCTTATTTGCTTTGGGTTTCTTCCTAACTTTGACATATAAAAAATGGTGTCATGGGTCTCCCCCTATATTTTACATCAGTGAAAACACATTATGAAACAAATTTGGTTGTGTACTAAAGGTGAAATTCATCCTCTATGGAATACCTTTTTTCCTGAACATGGTATGATCCGAATTGGATCCATGAAAATTATCAAAATGCCATGACTGTATCAAATTAGGACAGACTTCAAATTTATGAACAAAGAGTTATCAGGAAGACCTCTGGACAGTGGTAGTTTGCAGCCAGCAAGGAACGATGAGGACCTATGTCAAAGCACACTGACCAAGGCCCATGGAGACTGCGCAGGAGGCAAAACTGGCAGTTAGGAAGCTCAGATCGGGAACCAGAGGCCATTTCACTAGGAAAAACCCCTCGAGAAGGAAAAGCCCTGAAGCGCTTGGTCGCATGGGAAGCCGGGAAACCGTAGGGAAGGCTCTAAGGCGAAAGGCGGGTCCTGCACTCCAAAAATGGCGATATATCGGAGGCATCCTTGGGCGGTAAGCGAATTTGGTAGAAAACGAGCTATTCCATTCATCGCACGATGCATGTTCGGTGGATGTGAGAGAAAACAACCTCTCATCACGTGCTAATGGTCGAGCAAGTCAACTGCGCGAAATGAGTGAACACCGTAGGATCTGAGGACTCCATATTTGACGACGGAGATTGCGCCCGATGGAGAAACTGGATTTGACAGGGGAATTAAACCGCGACACATAAAAGTCTGAAGCGTGATTTGACCGCTGAGTTGGTGGATGAGTCATTCCACAGTGTAACTGAAATACCGAATCGTCGAGGAAGAGCTGGCGCAGTTTGTGAGAGGATAAGTGGCCACTTCCCTGTGAGACATTGGCGATTATGCAGAGGCAGGGAGCTCCAAGCGAACAACAACAGGCGATCCGGAGGGGCAGAAGAGGAAGTGAAAAATCAAGGATAGATTGGCTTTAAGCCATGAACAGACAAAGAACGAAGACAGAGAAGAAAAAGAAGGAAGAACCAGAGAAGAAACAATGAAAGAAAAGGCGAAAGAGACAGTGAAGCAAGAAGAAGAAAACAGAGAGCTGAGCTGACCTAAGGCAGTATCAAGCAGACAAAAAGCTTGAGAGGTTCAAGCAATCCCTGTGAGGATCTCTCGGGAATTGAGTACCACATGGGGCTCCTCCCATTAAAGACTAGAGAGGTCAAGACTTGGAAAGGGAAAGAGTCTGTGCACTCTAGTGGCTTGGGGAATCCAAGAACTACCTTACCAAGCATCATCTATTTTAGGAGACTCTAATTGAGCTCCTCACTGTAAATATCTGCTTTAAAGACACAATAAAAGAATGCCACCATTGAAAGCTGGACCAGAGACGTAGCCCTGGAGAATAGGGTGAACTCCTTATTAATTTGTTGTGTTCTTCCATTTGCTTACTATGTTTCCCTTACTGTTTTCCATTTTCTAGTGTCTGTGTATTTTGCAATCTGATTGATTCGTTTCCTAAGATAACATGGACACACACCAGCACATGAGTTTGTAATACCTTCATTCATTAATTATTTAACTGAGATCACTCAGGAGTGATTTTTAGATCAAGTGGTATCAGAGCTCTAGGTTGTTAAGGTTAGACAAGCTTGTGTTGGTTTAGCTATTGAATGCTAACTAGATCAAAGCTCAAATTAGGAGAAGGAGAGTTGGTCGAAACTAATCCTGAAATTGGGAGAGTCTATCCTCGGAAGACAATGTCAGAGGAAGGTTCTATGGGCCCAGACCCTCAATTCATAGATAGTTTCCTAGCCATAAAGTCCATGGTAGAAGAGATGTATAGGGACTTTATAAAACATAAGGATGAAGATTCATCAGGCCCTAAACAAGACAAAGGAGAAGATGAGTCTCACTTCCATGACCACTCAAAAGGAAAAGGGAAAGAGGAAAGCTTTCTCACACCTCCTAACAGCCTTGAACACAAAAACAAAGCATATTTGATCAAACTAGATGTTAAATTTGATTTACCTATATATGATGGAGAGTTGAATGCAGAAAAGCTGGATAATTGGATTAGACAAATTGATGTTTATTGCAAAGTGAAGAATATCGACTTAGACAAGAGTAAGATTCAGCTGGAAAGCCTACGCCTTGGAGGCACTGCCTTGGTTTGGTGGGAAGGCAGGACCCAAGCTGACATGAAAAGGCATGGTAAGACTATTTCTGTCTGGAGTGAATTTGTTTCTGCAATCAAAAAATAGTTCTAACCATTGACCTACATGCAGCAAGCCATGATGAGTTGGCAAACTCTTCGATAGTTGAAAGGGCAAAGTGTGCAAGGGTACACTCAAGAATTTAGAAAGGGAGCATTGATTCTAGGAATCTCATTAGACTCACTTGAGACTCTGTTGAAGTACATTGGTGGTCTACACAACTACATGAGGCACACTATCCTCATGTTTAATCCCACTAGTATAGATGAGGTATCTGTACAAGCTACTCATCTAGAAGCTAG